>PVLA01014659.1:0-29247 GCA_004027455.1 Hydrochoerus hydrochaeris
TAAATATTGCTTTGAGCTGTCCTGTTCATGTCCATATGGTGGTGTTTTGGGCTTAAAAATTAGGAATTACTTGATGGGAAAGTTTGATTCCATGTCCCCAGAGGCTATCATTCTTCAGTACCTGATGAAGCATTTGCTTTATGGACCTGGGTAAATACAGTTTTGTAGATTAAGCTTTGGCATTCATCGATTTCATTTATTTTTTATCAGAGTCTATATTTCTGTTATTTTGGAACTGAACATAAGGAAATTATCACAATGAAGAATTTTCTGAAATTATGACAGCTGATGGTCTCTCACTATCTGCCTCATAGTGTTGTTTCATATTTTTAATAACATGCATTGCATATGATACAATGTGTTGCATTAAATTTGAGATACACACAGAGCTTGTAGGTGCACCCTGTAATCACAGCACTCAGGAAGCTAAGGCACGAGGTTACCCTTAGATTGAGACCAGGCTGTGTTCTATAGTGAGTTTGAGTTCAGATTGCACTGAATGGTGAGACCCTGAAAATTGGTGCTTTCAAAGAGGAACTGAAGATATGGCACTGGTGACCACAGACCTGCAGAAGCACCACCTTGCCAGACCTTCAGTAGCACTGGCACTGTTATGTCTTTGGTGTTACTTGTGTCATAATTCATCTTTATGTCAAGAAAAAATCACCCTGTTGCCTCTGAACATTTCCCATAAAATTTTTGAAATTATTTACTTGTCACAAACAATGAATATAGTTACTTGCTTCACAGATCTGTTACTTTAAGTCACTCAGAATCCTTTTTGTCATTTCATTTCAAGTGGGTATAGGAATATTTTCCCTTCATGATGTTAAAATCATTTTGACATATTTAATTTTGTGTTGGACTCCCACCATAAGTATTGTCCAAATGCCTGTATTTTGTTTGCACATATGGATATTGATTTTTGCATGAGGCACTTGTAGTTTTAAGTAACTGTGAATATTACTTTATTGTACTTTTAGATAAAATAGGACCTCTTGGGTATTTAATACGAGAAGATAATCCTAATGACTTCAATGCAAATCTGGTTTAATGCACCTTATAGGTTTTCTTTACAAGAATTTGTGCAAATTTCAGTTTACAGTGAAAAAAAATTAACACCTGATTCACTGCCTTTAAAACTGTTCTGCAATTGTATGAATGTTGAATTTTTATCTTGTAAATTAAGAATATGTACTTTAAATATGCTTTTTAAAATTTTTCTTTCAAAGGGGATGGAATAGAATAAAACCAATCAAAACAATGCCGTGTAAGAGATATAAGTCTTCAAAATATTATCAAATCAACAATACTTAACATAATGCCTTTTGATGTTTTCTAAATAGCTACAGGTAATTTCAAACATAGTAAAAATTATACAGAACAGAATAGAATATAAAAAATAAAATCAAAACAATGAATGCAATAAAGTATTTCAAAGCAATGAAATGGTAAATCCAAAATTGCTTCCATAATATATCTAGCGGCCTTTCAAATAGCTGCTCGTGCAATCGGATTTAACATAGTGAAACAACACAAAAGAGAATAAAATTTAACTGCCACAAAAAAGATGGAAATGACATAGTACTTCAAAACAAGACAATAGGGTATCAACAATGGCTGCAACTCTCAAAAGGAAATATCTCCATTAGTTGCCACACTATATACCACTGTCCTCTGAACATATGATCAGACCACTGGCCCTAACCCTGCAATGTTAGTGGAGCACCAAATGCACTACATGCATCCAACTGCATTTCACCTTGATAGCTACCATCACAGCCTGTGTTTCTCTGGATAATGCAGTCACTTACAGGGCAAGGTAGTAAGGACTGGTCCTTCTTGTTTGCCAGCCCACACCCTGGAAGGGCCTGGCGCCTGGCTGTTCCCAGTCCAGCAGCAGCTCACACATGACTCTGCTTCCCAGACAGGGCATTCATGCTGCTGTGTCCTTGTTCTCTGCTACCCCAGACCACAAGTGGCACTGACTCATGGCAAGAGGCTTGGGTCTGGCTATTCCCCATATGGAACCAGCCCGCATATGGCACTGGTTCTCAGACTGGGCTTGCTTGCTGCCTTAGCCTTGTCCTTTCTCCACACACTGATTTAGAGTGAGAGGCTTGGGCCCAGCTGTTCCTAGAGTGGCAGTGGCCCATGTATGCATGGCTCTGGTTCCCAAACAGGCTTGTGTGCTCTGTCTACTGGTTTATAAATGTTTTTTTATTTAATGAGAAAAAAACAATAAGGGGAGAAATAATACAGAATTTAAAAAAAGATAAACAGTAACAAATCACTAGTTGATAAATTACATATTGTCCTCTTAGAAATAGTTGTTCAAGTTACAAAATACAAGAACACAAAGTGGACATTCATACAGCAAGTCTGTAAACAGATCTGTTCAACAGTCCAACAAGATCTTAGAAATATGGTTGTCAATCCTACACACTAAAGTATACATGCAAGTATATCTTTTATAGCACTTTCTATTTCCTCTCTTTTTTACAGTAGCAATTATACACTTTTTAAATTTTATTCAAAGAAAAAAAAACAAAACAGAAAAATGGAGTTCCTGATCTGGCTGTTCCTGATGTGGCAGTGGCCCATGCATGGTTCTGGTTCCCAAACTGCACTTGTGTGCTCTGTATACTGTTTTTTAAATATTTTTTATTTAAAGAGAAAAAAAACAATAAAGGGAGAAATAATACAGAATTTTTAAAAAAGATAAACAGTAACAAATCACTAGTTGATAAGTTACATGTTGTCCGCTTAGAAAGAGTTGTACCCTGAAGATTAGATCATGAATGAGAGTAAGGGGCTGGGGAAGGAGGGAAAAACTTGCACACCACATTATACACTAACACAGGGGCATTCTTCTGGCTTGGACTGTTCTTAAAGAAAATGTTCATTCTGCTGCAGCTAGTTAGCCTCCATTTTCTACACTAAATAGTATTCTATGCCATGGAAGTGCTATGCAATAGTTCTCCCCAGTAGCACCTTACACCGCTTAAAGACCTTTAAATCTCTAAACTGAAGGTATCTAGTTAAAGAAATATAAGAACTGGCCTGTTAGTCAGTAAAACCTGTGCTGGTTAGCATTTGCTGTATTTTATCTGCTATGATGAAATCTTCTGGTATTATCTATCAATACAATATTGACAATAAATGAACAACATATTTTTAATGAAAAAAAGAAATAGTTGTTCGAGTTACAAAATACAAGCACACAAAGTGGACATTCAAACAGTGAGAATGCAAACAGATCTGTTCAACGGTCCAACAAGATCTTAGAAATATGGTCATCAATCCCACACATCTAAACATACATGCAGCTATATCTTTTATAGCGCTTCCTATTTCCTCTTTTTTTACAATAGCAATTATACATTTTCAAAATTTTATTTAAAGAGAAGAAAAAAAGAAAAAACAAAAAAGAGTAGCAATAATACAGAATTCTAAAAGACAGAAAGAAAAAGGAGAATGAGAAAAACCCCAGTAAGAAATCAGTAATTTGTAAATTACATATTGTCATCTTGGATGTAGTTGTTCAAGTTACAAAGTTAAAGAGTACATAGTAAATATTCAAACAGTCAGACTACAAAGAGTTTTGCTCAAAGATCCAACAAAGATTCAGCAATATGGTCATCTATTTTACACACTCAAAAACTTACATGCAGTTATATCACTTAGAGCACTTTCTTTTCCTCTCTTTTTTACAATAGCAATTGCACATTTTGGTTTAATTACTCTTGTAGTTCTTATTTACTTTTTACACTAGGACACAATATGATATTTATAATTATGATTCTTATTTATTTCACTATTGAGGATAGTCTCAAGTTGTCTCCATTTGCCTATGAATGCCTCAAGGTCATCCTTTTGTATAGCTGAGTAATATTCCATTGTATAAAAATGCCACATCTTTTTCATCCATTCTGCAGTTGATGGGCATCTTGGTTGTTTCCAGGATTTAGCTATCACAAATTGTGCAGCTATGAACAGGGGTGCACATATATTACTGTGATATGAACTTTTCAGTTCTTTGGGGAAAATACCCAGGAGGGGGATAGCTGGATTGAAAGGGGCTTCCAATCCTAGTCTTCTGAGAATTCTCCATATGGATTTCCATAACAGTTGCACCAGTCTACATTCCCACCAACAGTGGAGCAGTGTTCCTTTTTCCCCCGCAGCCACTCCAACATTTGTCATCAGTTGATTTCTTCATGGCAGCTATTCTTTCTGGAGTAAGGT
This sequence comes from Hydrochoerus hydrochaeris, assembly GCA_004027455.1. Classification (NCBI taxonomy): domain Eukaryota; kingdom Metazoa; phylum Chordata; class Mammalia; order Rodentia; family Hydrochaeridae; genus Hydrochoerus; species Hydrochoerus hydrochaeris. The sequence continues at coordinate 4,249 of PVLA01014659.1, forward strand.
GGAATCTCAATGCTGTTTTAATTTGTATTTCTCAAATGACCAGCGATGGTGAACATTTCTTCATGTATTTATTTGCCATTTGTCTATCTTTCTCTGAGAACTGTGTGTTCATCTCAGATGCCCATTTTGGAGAGGGTCTTTGAATTTGGGGGGATTGATGTTTTTCAATTCTTTATTATATATTCTGGACACAAGTCCTTTGTCTGAGGGGTTGCTGGTTAAAATTTTTTCCCACTGTGTTGGTTTTCTTTTCACTCTGTTTGTGATTTCCTTTGAAGTGTAGAAACTTTTCAATAATATGAGATCCCATTTGTTGATTCTTTGAAGTGTTTCCCGTGCAGTTTGCGTTTGGTTCATGAATTCTCTGCCTACCCCTACATCTCCAAGACTTCTAGCTAACTTGTCTTCCAGTAGATCTAGTGTTTCTGTTTTAATATTGAGGACTTTGATCCATTTAGACTTTAGTTTTGTGCATGGTGATATTCATGGATCTTGTTTCAGTATCCAGTATGTAGAGAGCCAATTTTTCCAACACCATTGATTAAAGGGACTATCCTTCTTCCAGTGGGCATATTTAGCCCCTTTGTCAAATATCAGGTGGCTGGGTGTCTTTGCAGTTGTACTTGCATCTTCTAATCTGTTCCATTGATCCTCAGGTCTGTTTCTTTGCCAGTACCAAGCTGATTTTATCACTGTGGCTTTATAGTACTGTTTCAAGTCAGGAATTGAGATGCCTCCTGCCTTGCTTTTGTTGGCCAGAATTGCCTTTGCTATTCTAGGTTTCTTCTGTTTCCAAATGAATTTTAGGAGTGTTTTCTCTAGATCTGTGAGGTATATAAATGGTATTTTGATTGGGATTGCATTAACTCTGTATACCAGTTTTGGGAGTATAGCCATTTTCACAATGTTGATTCTTCCTATCCAAGAGCAAGGAATGTCCTTCCATTTTCTAATATCCTCTTCCATCTCCTTTTTCAGCATAGTATAATTTTCAGCATATAGGTCTTTTACATTTTTAGTTAGGATGATTCTTAAGTATTTCATTTTTTAGATGTTATTGTAAAGGATGATATTTCCATAATTTCTCTCAGTGAGTTCTTTGTTTGTGTACAGGAATGCTATTGATTTTTGAGCAATGACTTTGTATTCAGCTACACTACTGAACTTGTTTATTACCTCTAGCAGTCTTTTAATGGAGTTTTTTGGGTCTTCTATATAGCATATCCTGTCCTCTGCAAATATTGATAATTTAACTTCTTCCTTTTCTATCTTTATTCCTTTTATTTCTCTCTCATCTGATTGCACTGGCTAGTGTTACCAGAACTATGTTGAAAAGGAGTGGTGAGAGTGGACATCCTTGTCTTGTTCCTGATTTTAAAATGAAAGCTTTCAGTTTTTGTCCATTTAGTATAATGTTGGCTATTGGTTTGTCATAGATGGCCTTCCAAAGGTTGAGGTAGACACTGTGTATCCTGAGTTTATGTAGGGTTTTTATTGTGTACATGTGTTGGGCTTTATCTACAGCTTTTACTACATCTGTGGAGATGACCATGTGATTTTTGATTTGGCTCTGTTGATGAGGTGTATTACATTGGTTGATTTGCCTTATGTTAAACCATCCTTGCATTCCTGGAATGAAACCCACTTAGTCAATATGTATAATCTTCTTGATGATTTGCTACATTCTATTTGCCAATATTTTATTGAGAATCTTTGCATCAATGTTCATTAGTGAGATTGCCCTTTACTTCTCCTTTTTGCTTGGGTCTTTCTCTGGTTTTGGCATCAGAGTAATACTTGCCTCCAGGAATGATTTAGGGAAGATTGCTTTCTTATCAATTACATTGAAGAGTTTAAGGAGTATTGGCATCAAATCTTCTCTAAATTTCTTGCAGAATTTAGCTGTGAATCCATCCAGACCTGGGCTTTTATTTGTTGCTAATTTTTTAATCACATTTTCAATATCAATAGCTGATATTGTGTTGTTCAAAGTTGGTATAACTTCTTAGTTGAGCTTTCGTAGTTCATATGTTTCTAGAAATCTGTCTATTTCCTCTGTGTTTTGCACTCTATGTGAGTAGAGATTTTCAAAGTAGGTATTCATGATCTTTAGAATTTCCTTGAGATCTATAGTAATTTCTCCCTTTTTAGTCCTTATTGCATGATTTTGGGTTTTTTTCTTTATTTTTCTTGATAATATTAGCTACGCATTTGTCAATTTTGTTTATTGTCTCAAAAATCTTTTTGATTAATTAATTCTTAGCATTGTATTTTTTAGTTTCAATTGCATTGATTTCTGCTCTAATCTTTACACTTTCCTCTCTTCTATGAGTGTTGAGATTAGCTTGCTCTTCTTTTTTCTAGAAACTTGGCATGGAGCATTAGGTTGTTTATTTGTGCTTGTTCTGTATTCTTGATATGACCATTTATTGCTGTATATTTCTTTCTGAATATCACTTTCATTGCATCCCACATATTCCAGTATGTTGTTTCTTTATTCTCATTGAATTGTAGGTATTGCTTTGTTTCTTCTTTAATTTCATCTGTAGCCCACTGATGTTCAAGCGATTTTTTTTAATTTGCATGTATTTATGCAGGTTTTGCAATTTCTTTTGCTATTAATTTCCAATTTTAGTGTACTACGGTCAGATATTATGCATGGGATTATTTCAATTCCTGTGCATTTTCTTAAGAATATTTTATGGGCTAATATATGGTCTGTTTTGGAGAATATCCCACGTGCAGCTGAGAAGAATGTGTATTCTTATTTGGTTGGATGGAACACTCTGTAAACATCTACTAAGTCCAACTGCTCATAGGTATGATTCTGTTCTATTATTTCTTGGCTGACTTTTTGTCTAGTTGATTTATCTCTTCTTGACAATGGGCTATTAAGGTCTCCTATTATATTTGTGTTCTTGTGTATTTGGTTTTTCATGTCCATTAGTATCTGTCTTATATAGTTGGTGCTCCAGTGTTTGGTACATATATATTTATAATTCTTAGTTCTTCCTCTGGAATTTTTCCACTGATGAGTATGTGACCTTCTTTATCTCTTTTAATCATTTTAGCTTTAAAGTTCATGTTGTCTGCAAAGAGAATATTTACCCCTGCTTTTTTCTGGGTTCCTGTTGAATGGAATACTCTTTTCCATCCTTTGACTTTTAATCTATCAGTTTCCTTTAGGGTCAGATGTGTTTCTTGTATAGAGCCTACTGTGGGATCATGTTTCCTGATCCATTCTGTCAATCCATTTCTTTTTATAGGTCAGTAGATGCCATTTACATTTATGGATATCACTGATATGTACTGGCTTGGCTTTGCCATGTTATTTTCCAGTTGTTTGCTTTCTGCTTTTCCACCTTATTTGATTGCTTGTCCTACCTGGTGGTTTCTTTCTATTGTTCTGGGGATTGTGGTCATTTTTATCTCTGTCTTGTATGTCTTTGAATAGTCTTCCTAGGGTTGGTTTGGTGGATGTGAATTTCTTCAGTTGTTCTTTGCCATGGGAATATAATGTTTCCTCATTAAATGTGAATGAAAGTTTTGTTGGGTACATCAGTCTGGGTGGAAAGTTGTTTTGTTTCAGGGCTTGAAATACCTCACTCCAAGCTCTTTGTGACTTGAGGGTTTGTGCTGAAAAGTCTGCTGTGAATCTAATGAGCTTTCTTTGAAAGGCAAGTTGTGTCTTTTCTCTAACATCTTTTAGTATTCTGTTTTTATGTTGTTTCTCTCAGACCTTAATTATTATGTGCCTGGGTGGGGATTTATGTTGAATTTGACAGGTGTTCTATATGCCTCACTTGCCTGAATTTCAGATTTTTCCCCATATTTGGGAAATTTCCTGCTATTACTTCTGTGAATATTTTATGTATGTCATTTGCCTTGACTCCTGCATCTTCACTATGCCTGTTAATCTTATATTGTTGCTGTTGGCTTCATCTTGAAGCTTCTGGATTGTCATTTCATGCTGCTTTCTTATTTTTAAAAGCTCTATCCTTTCCTGATCACTAACTACTATCCTGTCCTCAAGGTCTGAATCCTATCCTCAGCTTCATTTAAGCAGATTTGCATGTTTTCAACAGAATTTTCATTCTTGGATGTACCTTTGAGTTTGTTTCATGAGTTATGCTTGTTCTCTATATTGTTCATGCAAGTTTTCAATCAGTTTCCCATGCTCCTGTTATTTTTTATCTATTTCTTCTTAGGTGCATTCAACAATTCCTTTACTAAGGTTGTTATTTCTATCTTTACATGGGAGAGTACTTCTAATTTGATTTCCTCCATAGCCTGATGGAGTTGTTTTTTTTTTTATTTCACTTGCAATCTTTTCAGAGATTTCAGGTGTGTTACTTTTGGAGTCCTCTATTTCAATGTCTCCTGTAATTTCTCCTGTTGAACTAGATGTTTGAGTTTGCATTTTTGTTTTACCATTTTTCCCTTTTGAGTTAGTGTTTGGTCCTTCAATCCCACTAGTGTTAACTGATGGTAGTATGTATCTTGGCATTCTAATATAAGGTTGATGTTTGGACAATTTCTTGGTTCCACAATGAATAGGTGGGCAAGGTACCTGACTTTCCACTGCAGGGCCTGTTGGGTGTATCCTATATTCTTCCTGGGATGACAAGCCTGATATATTGATGTAAGTCAACTTTTACTTCCTGCTGTTATTTTATCTTCAAGTTATTCCAGGTAATCAGATCTCCCTGGCTATTATGTTTGTGTTGGATGAGGCTATACTGTGTCCCTATTGTGTGCCTGTGTGTCTCATAAGCCCTTTTGATTTTCTTCAGGTTGGGGGAGTCCTCCTTGGCACACTCCTCACTCTGCCTGATGTTTTCTGTGTGTAGGAGGGTGTCAACCACACTCTTTTTGGACTCACCAAGGTCTTACATTTAGCTGGAGGGGGTGTAACTACTGGCCCTATTTATCCACTGTACACCTATATTTTAGGGACCTACTCACCACACTGACTGGAGCCTGCCGAGATCTTCTGTTTGGGTGAGGCATTTATTGAATCTTCATTCAAGCTGGCAAAGCTAATCTGTAGTCCAAGGTTCACCTGTGAGTGAACTTCCGAGTTTGACCTGGGCAATGTGATTCTGCTGCAGTGTGTAGTCCCAGCTCGGGGTTGGATTCTGAGCCCTGCTTGCTGCCTGGAGTTCCCAGGGCATGGCACAGTTTGGGCCGCTGTTTCCTCTCCTGATTCTTACGCTGGTCTCAGATACAGGGCGTGGTCTCATCTCCTGGGAGCAGAGTTTCCAATTTGCCCTGTGAGCTGGGATGCCTCCACAGGGCACGCTCATGGCCCAGGCTATCTGTGTACTTTTCAAAATAAAGTAAATAATTTATATTAGTCTCCATTCATGATTCTGGAACTTAGTCAGTTGGCTTCAATTAAGCCTGAGGACCGCTTTCACTTTGATTATCACCATCCTTTTCTTTCATTGTCTTTTACCATTGCTCTCCCTCATTCAGGGACCTCCCCTTGTTCAGTGCTCCATAACCTATTTCAGAAGTGAATCAGGGACAATGCACAGCAATCTGTACTCCATGCACCCACTTTATACTAGTACTCAAAATCAGTGTTGAACACGGCTAATTTGAGATAACTACCTCCTGGAAAACTGCTCTTTTCACAAGCAATTGAGACCTTTTCCCACTCAATATGCATGTTCCTTGGTAGCATGTAGGTGACATTCTTACAGAGCTGATGGCTTCATTTCAGGGTTCAGATGCAAAACCACATAATGATGCTGTTTCCCACACAGTTACATAACTGATTTTTACCTTGTTTGGAACCTTGGAGTGCCAGGTGGTAGTCAGATGTGGTAAAATACACTGTGGAGAAACTTCAGGATATGTGGACAGTGGAAATGCTGCTCAGGGGCTGTTTTCTGCTCTAAATAGCAAACCATGAACAGACAGTATTTGATGCAGTTCTATCTAGGTGACAAAAGATGATGGATAGGGGTGTATAACAAGTCATGGTAGAGAACCGTGTATGCAGGCTTGAGCAATGACATTTAGTTGACAAGTGTCATGAAGACAAAGGACATCTCTGAAATATCATTTCACCAAGTGTTCCTTCAGTTTTTCCCTCTTCAGAGCACTTTGACCAATTCTCTGATTGGCAGAAAGGGCTGAGACCACACATCTTGATTCCTTCATTCTGGAGTGTGGGTCTCAAGATCCCATAGTGTTTCTGTCTGTCATCTTTACCCTGTTTCCACATAGTTACAGTTCAAACATTCCTGGTATGTTGAATGTTTTGACAGTGGTATTTGATCAACATGTGAAGGACTCAACACACAGGAGGTCCTTGTGACATCAGGGTTCCACTTACTGAATCTTCCACTTGGAAGAGAGAATCATGGTTATTGGAATAAATCCTACTCCTGCATTGCACCCCTTCCTCTGAGCAACCTCTTTAAATGAGGCCATGATACCATTTCCACTTGTGCTTTCTTTTCCTAAAACCAAGTAAATTCCTATGTGGTTGTCAGGACCTTTCCATGAAATCCACATCTCCAATCACTCCCCAAAGGCAAAGGAAGCTCAGGACCAGTTTTTTCCATGTTATGAACCAAATCCCATCATGACCAACTCAGGAAATAACCCGGATTCCAATAGACCCCCCCCATAAGCAGCACCCATGAGGGGTGTATAGGACAGGGTCCAAAGGAGTTCTTCTGCATGTGTCAAATGAGTTTCTGCTCTATCCTTGCTCATGTAAAGCCAGTTGTCTTCTGGGTAGTGATGAATTCACTGAAATTCAGTGCAAAATATCTGATAGAGTGAAAGAGATATACACTGTTTTCTAAGATATTTTCAAAAAGATTTCTGGGTTGATCTAAATAGATCCATGCTGTTCCTCAGCTTTTCTTATAGCACAGGTTTCATTCACATGGTGGCATCAGGGACCATGAAGTTTCACCAACCATGGCCCAATTCCACTCTTCCTTTTTCACAGGAACTGAAATGTCTTGCCTTCATCCAACTAACAGACATTTAGTCATTTCTGTGTGATGCCTTCTGGTCAAGTGTCTTGAAATCCTCAGGATATGTGGGTGACTGTTCTGTCCAACCTAGTGAAAACTGATGCTTGAGATACCCAGAGTAAACTTTCACAAAACCATGTTTCTGATCCAGGCAAAGGGGTGGTGACCAAGGGCCTCTGTGCCACTGATGTGAATGTGATGTCTCCCTCTGTGACATATTCCCTCTTCTCATTTTTTCTGAATTGAGTTTTCAGGTTGTGCTCACATACCATCTTAAGGTGTGGGGAGAGCACCCTGAAAGGGAAACCCTGAAAATCAGCTACATAGAATTATTTACACCCACTGGACCACATCCAAGTATTTTTAGGTCAGAGTCTCTGCAACGCCACCACTGCTGGTGAAGTGCTCATGCACAAGCAGGGTGACCCATTTTGAATTAAAAGGACTCTCTGCCTGGTTTCTAGGCCCCTCTGTCAGTTTTTATAGAGAAGAATCATAGGAAACTTAGAACATGGAAAGAGGAGAGAGCAACTCTGATCAGGAATGTTGGGATGACGTGCTGCATCCCAGCCCTTTTTCAGGGATGGCATGGACATGAAGAAAGCTCTGGCAGTGGCAACCTCACTGTGTGAGTGACTACTCCTGGAGGCTAAAGCCAGGGGACTTCAGTGAGAAGCCTGGGGTAAACAATGTGGGTTCAAGGCAGTGTCTCTTACCTCTTCCCAAATGCCTCTTCTGTGTCAGGGTATATGGTCAGTGTGAAATGAAAAGGAAGTCATTGTGGGAATCACAGCAGGTTCACATGGAAGCTGGTTCCTGTGTTCCATTTCCCACCAGAACACGAGATGAGGATGCCGGCAGGGACTGCAGAGTCTGCCTCATTGTGTGTACTGTGTTGCCCTGTCAAAAGAGCTCAGAGAATGATGGCACTTTTCTCCGTATGTTTAATTTTTTTTTCTTTTTTGAGATAGAGTTTCACTATACAGTACAGACTGTCCTTGAACTCACTGTGTACCCCAGGCTGGCCTCAAAGTTGCAGCAGGCCTCTTGCCTCAGCTTCCTGAGTGACAGAATTACAAATGTTAGCCACCTCACTTGGCTTTACTGTCTGTTATGATATGGAGAAATCAGAGGAAGTCTTTTGAGAAAAAGATATTGTTTCTTGGGAAGAAGGGCTCTTGGTTGAGTTGGCCATTCAGCTCCAATTTTTTGTGTGTCTGAGTGCGTTTTGTCTTTTTCTCTTTTCATGTTGCTATACTGTTCGGACTGGCTTTGGGCTCACTTTGAAGCCCAGGCTGATCTCAAATTGCAAATGATTCTTCTACCTCAGCCTCCCAAGTCCTGGGATTACAGCAATGCACCACCATGCCCAGCTCTGCCTTCAATTTTATAGTGAGCCAAAATCATTTTGAGAAACACACAAATATGTACTGTTATTGCTAGAATAGTATTTCAATACGTGACTGTACACATCTTTGCTCCTGATAGAATGCCTCAAATGTCTTGTGTAAATTTACACAGGATGTGAAAACTGGCATAAACTGCTTCCTGAGATATTCGTGGTCACACAAAAGAGTTACACAGGTGCTGTTTTTAGGCTTGTATGTTCAGACACCGATGTACTGAACATAGTGGTTCCCAATACAAAAGACTACATACAACAAATTCCAAAGACTGATCCAGTGAATATTAATGCAATAGGAATTTGCCCAAAGGATTTTCCTTTGCCCTACCTTGTCACTTCTGCCTACCACACTCTGTCCAGTGGCAGGGAGAAATACATCCCATGAGATTTACTAATGACAAGTGATTGAAGCCTGTGATGTTCAGCCCCTCAAGGGCCTCTGTATGATGGGAGCTGTTGAAACTGGAAAGTGATTAGATGTGTAGGGCTGGGGCAGGGCTGTCCTAAGAACAAAGAGCACTCTGGGAAAGCCACATGCAAAAGCTGCTTCAGCCCAGAGGACACCCAGCTTGAAGGCAATCTAAAGAGAGGATTACTAGGACAACAAGGTGTCATGAGACATTCAGTTGCTAAAATATATAAATAAATGCCCCCGCAGTGAGGAGGCAGTACCTTTCCTCCCATCCAGCGTGTAAGGGTTCCAGTTGACCCCAGCTCTGTCTCTTCATTGTTTTCTCATCTTCTCGCAATCTTTCACCCTAGGAACCTCAAGGGTTGAGAGGGTGACATCATCTGTAGATGAGTGTGGATGTCCAGGAAGCACTTCTGTCAGGTGTCCAGGCTGATGCTTTGTCTCTGTGAGATCTGCTGAAGAAATCTTCTGTCTGCAGGGCATAAGTGGCACTTTACCTGCATATTCACTGAAAGCCTTTCTGGTTTTGTGGGATGAATTTTGCAGCAGGCCATGGTCCTCTCAGGAAGAGACGGCCTTGCTTTGGAGACTTGCTGTCTGATTAAGGGCACTGTATGTCAAACATATCAGCAAGGGATTCAGACCTCATGTGCTGTGCTGTAGCTACAACAGCTATGACCCATGGGGACATATTTGAAGCCTGAGGAGGAGAGGCCCCATGGTTTTCTCTTGATTTCAAGTTCTGAAAACACATTAACTAGGTTTCTTCTTCCTCAGCTTTCCATATCCCACTGCTGAGAAAGTGGTTCAGATTCTGCCTTTGCTCTTGTGTTTTCCATAGATGGTCAGTTTTCTGCTCCCTGGATTTGCGGAAGTATTGCTATGCATGCCTAGTCTCTTCTTATCAGCAAGGAGGTCCTGGTGTGTCAGCTCTAAGTTTTTGAAGCATGTGTTCTGCCTTCTTCTCTGTATTTTCAAGTGTTTCTTCTGAAGTTTTTTTTCCCACACTAAGCAGTAACAAGAGGCTTTCCATGAAATGTACCATGTCCTGAAGAATTCTAATTTTCATTTTCTTTCTCAGAAGCAAAATATTTTCTAAAAATTAATTCCATTAAGTTGTTCTCATATTTCCCAAGGTGCTATCCTCTAGAGGTAATGAAATTTTGATGTATTCTGAACAGTGTATATAATTTTCAGACACAGATATTCTTCTCTAAGTCTTTATTAAAAAATCAGACTTTTTGCTTACATCAATACTATGACTTTCCACAATAGATCATGTCATACGGGTTTGCTATATGTATTGTTGTGTGGGTGAAGCTAATCATCTAAATCTGACCAGATCCTCCTGCAGGAATCTCTTCAATGCTATCTTGAATAATCCTTTTTCATCTATGACCCAGTGCTCTGTTAAAATCTTCTTGCTTTCTTCCTTTCACAACATGCTACTTGATCCCATCTTGGTACTATTAAATCTTTAATTTGAAAATGAATGATATGATTGAATGACTGTGTTCTAAAGTGTCTTTCTTTACTGTGATATTTTCAGTTTCATTTTTAAAATTAAAATCTACCTAATCAGTTTTGACTTTCATTAAGCAACTTTCATTTTATTGCCCAAGAAGTATGTTTTCAATTTGTGTCTTTGATTTTTTAAAATAATTGTGTTCTTTAAACAAAATATTGTGAAGGTTCTGATGCATCCAAGTTTGATTAATATAAACAAATGTGTGATCAATGAAGATGTGATTCATTCTTGAGCATCAAACCGTACTTTAGGGTAGAATTTTGAATTCTAGGGCATTGATATCAGGAGCTTGCTCATGGGAACTTAGAGAGTCACAAGCAGATCAGTTTCTCTTCTGAAACGAAGAAAAACAATAGTGGAAATGTTTCCTTAGCAAAAGGATTATTTCTTTGGATACTGTCTGAAGTTTACAATATATATTTAGCTACAGTATGTGAACTCTAAAGGAGAAAGAGATGAGACTGGACAGCCTTGGACTGCAAGAGAAGGAACAGAGGATCTGACCTTTTAACAATATTTCACTCAACATGGCAACAAATAACCTGTGAGGACAGACACTTCCCAGGGAAGAGGAACCCAATAGGCTGAGCAAGGATCAGGCAGAGCTAAAGATGCATGGGACTGCAAACAGCCCTGTCTACATCTGAAAACAACCCAGCAACTGGGAGAGACACACTGAGAATTGAAACAGGATAAGGAGGGACAGGCCACTAACGGACATACACAAATGCTGCCTGAGTACTCTGGTTCCAGGCCCCCATGTCTGGAGGGCAAGATCAGCTTCAAATCCAGAACAAACTCTACTGTAGGCTTGGTGATGTTATCCAGGAGTTTTGGACTCGCAGTGGACACCAGAGGAATTTTTGCTTTGTTCTCCTGTGGATTCTTTCCCATTCCTTTTCCTATTTTTTCTGTTTACCTATATTTTCATTCCAATTTGCTCATATTTTTACTTTTTCTAAATCTCCCTCTAGACAATTAATCATATGAAAATATGATTATAGAATAGTCTCTCTAGTTTTTTGTGTTGTTAAGTTCAATAATACCATGCTTTTTCCATCACTTATTCTCTTCTACCCTCTTTTCTAGTTCCTCGAAACTGTCATGATCATCCTTCATTCTCCAGCCTGGCTTCTATGTTGTTTCTATACTGCTGGGTGCTTTATAAGTTCTGATGCTCTCTCACCCACCTCTGCCATAGTCTGCATCTTCCTTGGCTGAAATGAGGAGACTTTCTGCTCCCACCTCTGGCAGTGTTGGAGTAACCCGGGGTTTAACAGTCTCGAGGTGCAAGGCTGTTCCATTCCTGACACCTCTCTAACTACAGGTCACGGAGGAGGGGTAGCTGTTACTATGCACTTGTATAGTCTTTAATCTTGTTCCTGGTGGTTCCCATTAGCACTCCATGGTTTAGTTGAATTTCCCTGAGTAGCTCTGGACAGAGCTCTATATCTATTCAGCCATGTTGAATTCCTCCTAAATCCTTCCATTATTTCTTATGAGAAAGTATGTTCAGTTCCTGAACTTTCCAGTGTTTAAACACAAATTTTGAAGGAATTGTGCTGGACAACGATGGTATCACTGTCCTTGGTCACCTAGCCTGCCTTCTAAATCCAAGTGGATACCTAAGCAGTCTTCTTAGCTTTGGAGTTTCTTTTTTATTTTCGTATGTCTCACTCTGCGGCCCAGTGAGCCTCTCTGGTTGGTCTAGTTGATGTAAACTGAAAATTTTTACAATCTCCTCTTGTTCACGGGAAGGAATAGTGGGTAGAGACCCTGGCTAATTGGCTTTGGAGCATGTGTCTTGGCTTGGACTCTGCTTTACACTACAGTAGAGCTTACACTATTCTCAGGGAAAACGACAGACTATACTCCAGATCCCTGCTATCATTTGTGTACCTAACCCCACATGCATGACACAGTCGCAGAGAATCCCTAGGAATGCAGGTACACAGAGATGGGATTATGTAACATGTGGTATGGGTGAACACTAGTTAATTTGGAGTCATGTAGTTTCTGCTACAACTAAGAAGCTTTGCCATTGTGGTGCTAAAGCAGACATAGAGAACAAGGAAGGGAGTGACGTGGCCATATTTGAGTAAAACTAGTTTATAAAACAAGCTGCAATAATATGCAGTGATAGGCAATGGCTACCAGCTTTTGAAGAAAGAGAAAATAGTGTAAAATTTCTTGGAGATGAGTATCAAAATGTGCCATAACTATATGAAAAATCCTTCTGCTGAATGCTCTAAGTGGGAGAATTGTACATTGCATGACCTATGTCTGAGGTGGTATATTTAGGGAAATATAACAGGTCAGAAGCGGCTGATAGAAAATCATTTGCCAGTAGTTGCTCAGGATTATCGTCTTACTTCCTGTTCTTCAGAGTATGTGCACCAACAGGATCACAGGTGATCTAATATCAGCTCATCTCTACTTCATTTCCTGTGTGCTGCTGGGAAGCTCTTTTTCAGAGTTCTGGAGACTGACAATCTCAAGGGGGCAAGAACTGTATTTTCATGTCAATTCCTTGTTTTTTCTAGTGGGGGAAGTTGTATCAGGGCCTACAACTTCCTGCTCTGCAAGTCCTTCCATCATCCTGAGAGATCATCATGATGCCCCAATAAATGTGCCATCACCAAAGATCCTGACATACAAAAGATGGAAAAGAGGCTCAGAAGTGACATATGTCGGAGACATCATGCTCAAAATGTGGCACTTCTGGGCCTCCCCTAAGAAAGCAAATGCATTTACAGGTTTTGCATGTGAAAAGATGAAGGGAAGGACAGCAGCTGCAGCCCAGACACTGAAGTGCCTTCTTTGGTCCAGGGAGGACATGTGGCAAAACATGGCTGTGCCTGAATCACACCTGATCGGGGTGGTGTGTGCACCACTGATCTCAGAGAACATGCCTCCATGTCTGTTGGGGACTGAGCTATGTAATGGTGAAGTTGCTGACCACAGTACCTGAAGACAAGACAATGAGGCAGCTGTGGGCTGCTGAATCTCACTCAAAGGATTCAATAAAACTGCCAAACTTAGAGACCAAACAGTCCTGTAATTGGCAAGATTTATTATCTGTGTTTCTCAAGGTCCTGCTCCTTCTCATGGGCTTTTGCCTCAGATCTGCCCTTCACTTCTTGTACCCGTGAGCTTCTCTAAACTGAGTAAATACTGAGTGTCCAGAGAAGTCCTTATCTCAGCTCCCAGAGAGTATTCACATTCCTGGACTCCCCCAGAAACATATTACTTGTCTCTTTTACTTAAACCTTTGCCATAACTTGTTTTCAAAGATTGGAGGCTGGGTCAAGTCCCTCAGACACATCCACTAAACTGGAGGATCAATGGGAGGTAGGAATACCATGACCAATGCATCTCTCATGTCCAATGGTGGGGTCCACTGTGACTCCTTTACCATGTGGGGCTTCCTTGAATGATGATTTTAACAGAGTCTTGGAGATGCACCAGCTCATGCTTGTCCTGACTTTTAGGAACTGCTGAGCTGTGGGTGAGGAAGCCATGGAAGCAGTAAGAGAAGCCAGGTTTACTAGGTGCCTGGGAATTTACTCTATTGTGCTGAAGGTACAACCCCAATGAGTGATGTACAGGATCAGAGGAAGCCATGGTTATTGGTAAAAATCTGTGAGTGAATCCTTGAAGCCCAAAAGTTGAGGACATAGGGCATATGTCTACCGAGTAGAGCACTTGCTCCTATAAGTGATCTGCCTGCCAACAATTGCCCTAATGGCTCAAACAAGTGTGGGGCTTGATAATTCTATGGGACATCCAGCCACACTACTATCAATGTTTCTATGTATCCAAGTCGTGCTTCTCATGCTTTATTACCTCAGCCCCTGAATGGGAACTGTCTGCTTTATCCCTCAGTGAGATTATTCAATGACCTCCACAGGTTGCTGAGTGACCCACTGTGTGCTAAATGCTTTCTGAGTTTTGGTAGCTATAATGTGTCGGAGGCTAGTCCTCTGGGTCACCATGAGTCAAAACTGTCTCCTTGCTCTCCAGCTCTCATTTCTCTTCTGACTCTTTGTCAGCCTCCTTCTCTTATAGCCAGGTGTGATGTCAACATGGCCAATCATAGGATCAAGGTCTAGGAGTACTCAGAGGCCCCTGTATCTCCTGGCCCTCAGGCTCTTTTGCTCCTGTGAGGATACACCTGTCTTTATTTTGGAATGCTCCATTAGAGTGTGGAAATCAAGAGGCACAGGAACAGAAAGAGGGTTGAATTAACACAGAGATGTTAAACTGCTATAACTTTAAGGGTATGGAGGAGGCCAGGCTAAGGGAGAGGAAAAAAAAATAGCAACAGAGAATTAGGTTTAGGAGGAGACATATAAAGGAGGTAGAGACAGTTTTGCAAGCTGCAAGGACACTGAAAGCTGGCAGAGAGGAAGGGCTACAAGAAGTCTCATGTAAAGCAATAAGACTTAAGCTTGGAATGAGTGATAATGTTCAGGGTTAAACCTTGTATTCTTTCTGTCTCACTCATAAACAAGCTTCAGCCTCCCCAGTGTTCCCATGTATTGCCACCCTCATTTTGCCATGAAAATTACCTCTAGTTTCTCAATGTTTAGTTTCTTGCAGACCCATTTTATTTTCTTAAAATCCATATCAACCGTGCTCCTGTCATTGTTTTGTAGAGAGAGCTTTTCAAAAAGGCCATCTCACATTTCTTCTTGATATGTGAATGCCTTCACCTAAGTAAAAGGATCTCTCTGTTCCTGGGACCTATACAAGTGTATTTAACATGAAACATGTGACCACTCCACCTTCACTGTTTTGGGATATTGGTCACAGCTATCACGTCAAGAAATGACTGTAGACTTTTCAGTACCTTGAGCCATTTGTAGGAAAATGAATTCACCTTGAGACCATAAAATGAAGTAAAATAAATCTGACACACAATCTTAAATATTATATGCTTTTGATTATATGAGAAACCTAATGAAAAAGTAAAGACCAAAATTAGACAGAAGAAGCAGGGATACAGATCTTCTAAAAATGAAATCAAATGAGAAGACTGAATCAGAAGAGAGGAAAAGGAGTTCTAAGGAATTCACAGAAAAGAACTAAGAAGTGTTATCTACCTGTACTGTCTCAGTTATATTTTCCTTGCTGCTGAGACAAACTATACAACACCAAAAGTTAGAGGACAAAAGATTTATTGCACTTCAGAATGTGTAGAGATTTCAATGCATAGGGGACATGCTCCAAGACAGAGTGGCATGGCAGAGATAAATCAGAAGGGAGGAAGTGATCATGGCAGGCAAAGGCAGCAAAGCAACACACACCAAAGCAGCAAGCAAAGAAGCAGCCCTTTTATGTACTTTGCTTTCACTATAAGCTATAAACAATCAGGATGAGTAGAACTCACAACAAGGGTTGGCCTTCTCATCATACACGGCCACAACGATGCCAAGGCAATCAATCAGTATAGTAATTATTAATCACACACCTTGACCCCAGCATCACACACTCTAGATCCATCCACCTCTGAAAAGCCTCCTCTATGACCACATGAGGCTTTGTGGAATATCTAGACACAAGCTATAAAATGTACCAGCTTCACACCAGTGCAAACTGTAAGTAGTGCAAGCATGTGTGCAAAAGGAAGAGGATCAAAGGATGGGTGGAAAAGGGGAAGGAGGGAAGCAACATGGGATGAAAAAAATACCAACTTCTCACAAGGAATGCAAACATGCACTGAACACATGGGCAAATAAATGAAAATAATTTAAGAACCATACAAACAACAACAGAAACAAGAATTTTAATCCATATCCAGCCCATGACTTGCTCTAAAATAAGGACTTTT
Source organism: Hydrochoerus hydrochaeris (assembly GCA_004027455.1). Classification (NCBI taxonomy): domain Eukaryota; kingdom Metazoa; phylum Chordata; class Mammalia; order Rodentia; family Hydrochaeridae; genus Hydrochoerus; species Hydrochoerus hydrochaeris. Next base: position 20,428 of record PVLA01014659.1, read on the forward strand.
CACCAGAGTTAGTAGATAGGTCTTAAAGAATGGATGGATACCCCTCAAATGTGGTTGGAGAGAGGACCATTAACAAATTTATAGCCAAATCTTCTGTGGGAGCTGGGCACACAAATTTATTTCCCAGATTAATGGTGGAAGAAGTGTCTGTCCAATTGGGTTTCACTATTGTCCTGACTTGAGATCTTCTTAATGGGATGTTTATATTGAAAAGACCCACTGTCCACTGTTCCACAAGAAGCTATTATTATAAATCACATTTCAAATCAATAGAGATGAAAATACAGTTATGTTGGTGGGGGATGACATTATCCATTTAAATGGTTAGTAGTTGTAATTCTATTTTCATGGGCTTAAGAAGTCATAAGTAAGTAAATCACTTGGCATTTGACAAAAGCTAAATCCTGTCTGGAGTTGCTTGTGTCAGTCTAAGCACCCCCTGGGACTCATAATTTGTTTCTGGGCCTCTCCAGGTTTCTGCTGATTATGTCAGGATGTCACTGAAAACTCTTCAGGGTTTTAACACTTTGTTTGATGTCTCCTCTATGTTTGCTGCAGGTGCACTGGAACTAGCCTCAGACTGCCCTTCATTCATGACTGGTAGGCTCTATCTATGCCTCAGGTATAGCACCCCTGAGCCAGACTGAGACAGATGATGAAATGCGGGTAATCAGGTAGAGTCAGAGGCCTCTTTCTCACAGTTTACACCCTTCCTCTTCCCCCAACATGCACATTAACTACCGGCAGTCATCACAAGAGGTTACTTTGGGGAATAGCCTCATTTGAAATGTTCACCTTGTCCTATACTCCCTTATGCCTTGTACCTGGCTCTGTATCCAGAATCTCTTTCCTGTTTCACTGACAGTTCCTGTTTCAATTCACTGTCACTAAATATGCGAGTTCTCATCATTTTCTCCCATTGACAGCAGATGGATGGACCTGCCTATTGTGAGATTTGAATATATCCCCCTTTATTCCTAGTTTGGTAAATATAGGGACTTCTCCATCTGGTTCCCAGCATCAGTAGAAGACAGAGTTAAAGAAATCTACTACATGTATCTCAGGAAGGAAAAGACTGAGCACCAAGGACCAAATGTGGACAAATCTGTACAAGATGGAAGAACAAAAGTAAGTGGACATGAGTACCCGAGGACATGAAGCCACGCCAATTCTACATATGCTCAGAAGTCCTCGGACCAGAAACCAACAGAACGTAGAGTCTCATCAACCTTAGGACAAAATCCACACACCCCTTACAAAAGTTGGCACTAGTTTTCCTCCCTTGCACCCCACAAAAAAGCTTGGATTAGTGTTCAGCTCCAGAGCCAGGTGCTCATTGTATTCTCAATGTTGGGGTCTCAGGATTAGGGACAGATCTTGCCCACTGGTGACATAAATCTCACATAGAAAGTGAAAAAGCCTGATTCTGTGGTTCTTCCTCCTACTCATTTCACCATTCTCAATAACATCAAAAATTGTTTTTGTACACAAAACACATTATTGTCTGTGTACAGTAAATTTAGTGTTTATCCTTGCACAAGATACACATGCGTGTTAGATGTTATAATTTTTCCCATAAGTTATGTAAAGTAATCATTAAAATAAATAAATGGGGATGCCTCGGGCTTAGAAAAGTGTTGGTATGCACTCTGTTCAGTGTCTGAAAAATTAGCTGCCTGAACCAATTTGTTCCATTTTCTCCACTGATATGTGACTTTCCAATTTTTTCCCAAGTCATATGCATGTAAACACCAATAAATGCTATTAAATAAAATATGCTTAAGTTGGATGCAATTAAAGGTTTTGACTTGTATGTCTAAAACAAGATTTTCTTAAGATATTAAGTAGCTCATGTTTCAACTTACAATATTAGTTTAAAAAACAAAGATACTTTATATTATTTTATTTTTAAGTAAGGTACTTATTTATATTTTCTATATTTAGGCCTTTGGGTACTAAAACTAATTTGAGAGCTAAATTAGCTAAATTTTAGCACAGTATACATTGATTCACTTCTTCTGGGGCACAAAAAGTCTTTCTCTTCAGGAGTTTTGGTGACACATCATAGAGTTAGTATAGTTTAGAAAGTTCTCTTAATTTCTTGGGTCCTTGTTGACTTTATAGGACCAGGGACAAAACATTGAAAAACTTGCTCTCATGTTAGCACCGTTACCTTCTTTTCTTGTTTGGTTAGGTCCCTAGGCATTCATGGTTGAACACCCAGGAGGACAATTATACCAGTACTGAAGTGGGAGCACTAAGTTTAAGTATCATAATGTTATCTGGGTATCAAGCACTTTGAAACATAAAGTATGGAAGGATAGCTGCAATTTTTTAAATCATGGTTGCATTGAAGACAACTTATTCTGCATATCAACAACTAATATTTATAAAGTTATTTTTTATTTTGAAGGTAGTAAAATACAGCAGAAAAAGATAGGACAAAGCCAATTGAGGCAATCTAGTGAAATTTGTAGAGAACTTCGCAGCAGGTTACTGGGATAACAGCAATAGGCATAATAGTATATCTCATTTTCCTCATAATAGTTGTTCCTTCAAACAGGTAGAGCAAAATAGAATGAAATACCAAACCTATAAAAACAGGATACTGAATAGAGCAATACCATTAATGAGAACATAGCAAAACAGTGATAAAAATATTTGCCTTCAAAGAGATGGAAATCCCCCTTCCATCTCTTTGAAGGCAAATATACTACATACAGTCAAACTCGCAAGAGATGCTCAGATCTCTGGTTCTCACGTGCTCTTGGTGGGGCGGGGGGGTGGGATGGATGTTTGATTCTTAGCCCACATGCCAGTAGGCTCACAGGCACTTACCAGAGCAGCAAGCTGGCTGCTTGTTTTCCCAGCACCCCAAGTTCCAACATGATTTCAGGAAACACTGATGGTTCTCGCCCTGGGGCCACTGTTGCTTGCCAGGCCACAGCCAATTACCAGAGCAGCAAGCTGGCTGCTTGTTTTCCCAGTGCCCCAAGTGTCAACATGGGATGGATCTCAGGAAACACTGATGGTTCTCACACTGAGGTGGCCGCAGCTTGCCAGGCCCAGCCACTTGAATGGTGAGCTGGCTGCTTCAGTTATAAAGATTTATTGAAAAAAATTGAAGTCAAGAACCAAAATAGTCATCACGGTGTGTCAGCAAAAGTAAATCTGCTTTGTGTTGCTTGGGTCAGCATTCACAGTCACTCTACTAGGTGTACATCATGTCTGTGTCTTCGCAGTTGTCTAGTGAGGAAAATATTCAGCATGATCTTGGGGGCCAGGCTGACTTTCAAGTATTCATTTGCCTTCCTCTTGTGCATTGGTTGGCATGTGCTGGTGTAGACTTCCCAGTGTCCTTCATCCTTTATTGCTCACTTTGTGGGTGGCTACAGGAGGAAACACAGCAGATAATGCCTTAGAAACTCTGTGGGCACCAGAAACACACATAGAAGAAAGTAAATGGCACCAGAAGCCTCTTTGTACTTGTTCTCCACAAATTCAGACACACACACATACACACACACATACACACACAGGCCAACAGTTTTGATTTTTGAGCAAGGATTACTATAACAATGCCAGCTTGGTTATCCCCACATACACATGAGGGTATTCATTAGATCTCTGTTTTTATTCACTGACAACACTTTGACCTCTGTTTCAATTCCTGATCCTAGAGAATAAACCTTGATACTCATGGCAAGATCTGCTCTTTAATACTCATGCATATTTCCACTTTAAGATTACTGTATAATGCAGCCATCCTTATACACACAAATCTAAAATCTGTTTTGAGACTTCACTGGCATTATATTCAATTCATAAATCAGTTTACGGAAGCCTGGACACCATTTCAAAGTTAATCTTCCTTTCCAACAATCACTGGTGTTGGAAATAGACTTTCATACTCACTAGGAGGGACACAAATTGTCTTGTATGTATTATCCTCATATTTAAAGATGTGTTGATAGGAATTTTATAATGTTTGTATCCAACATCAACAGAAAATTTTATTTCTTTCTTGTTTCATAATTATTAGAAAGGCTTGTAATATTTAATGTATTTAATTAGATCAAGCCAATACCCTTAGTCCACTTCCTAGGGATTTTCCTTTATCCAGGAAAGCAATTCATTAAAAAAGAGAATAGCAATTTCCCTCTTTTTTATTAATGGGATTCTAATAACACTAATGCTAATATGATGTCATCCTCTCCAGTTTATTTCCAACACAGAACATAGTTGTCAGAGTGTCCCTGCCTGGTTCCTTGTGAGGCAAAGAAACAGGGATTACTGAGTCTTCCCCACATTCACAGAAGGGAGCTTTAGTACTGGGTGACCCTTGTGGGCCTCTGTTCAAGGCTAATTAGAGTGGTTAAAATTGCACGAGATGAAGCAGAAATTACCTAGGCATGGAAAACATATTATTCTTCTTCCCTCCATAGGGAATTCTGCTATCTTGATGGCAGAACTTTTCCATGGAATGTGTAATATTTCATTTTCTTTACTAAAAGACTAAGGGACATGGCCTGTGTGGTGGCAATGTATAAACCCCATAATCATTATGTCAGTTCCTTAGCACAACAGCATTATCAAAATACCAGGTTCTGAGTGTAGGTGCAAGCCACATTGGTAGAGCACTTGCTCAGCATTTTTGAAGCCCTATGATAAATTTCCCATCATTTTTTCAAAAAAGCGGACTACACAGCACTCTTAGCCCATGTGATCCTCATTACTTCAGGGCCCAATTATGCTTAGAACTGGATAAATGTGGTGGGGACAATTTATAAAATCAGAAGTCACTAGAAATGGAGTCTATGGTATATGTAGTGGGTTAGAATACAGATAAATGTCCAAAACAGTCATTAGAACATGATTTTGGACCTGAGTATCTCATGAGTTTGGGGCCAGTTTCTGCTTAGACTGCTGGAGGCAATACATAGTTTTGTTCTTTGCCATTGCAGCTAATCCTATGGCATTATTTGAAATTGGAGCCACAGAGTACCTGTTCAACAAGCACTAAAATGTGACTGGGCCCACGGAATTTGGATTGTGTAGCTAGCCCATGTGGTGTTTGGGAACACGGTGACCTCTCTAGAAGTGATCCCCTATGTTTGAATTAAGTTCTTTTTGACTCCAAGTTCTGGTTTGTGGAATTTTTCATCAAAGCAGGCACATAGTATGTTATGGGAACCCTAGCAGATGTGTCTTATGGGCTTCCAAACTCATGACTAGGAAAGTCCTTAGCCAAGGTAGTCCTAAAATTATGATTACTTATGGATCAACATGGTGATATTTTCCTGTTTATTTTTTTGGTGTAAATATTGCATTGAGATATCCTGTTCATGACCATATGGTGGCATTTTGGACATAAAATTTAGTAAATGGTTGATGGGAGAGGTTGTTTCCATGCACACAGTGGCTATCAGTCTTCAGTATCTATATACACGTTTCTTTTATGGACTTCGGTAAATACAGAGAAAGTTTTGTACATTAAACATTGGTATTGATTGCTTTCATTTCATTTCTTATGAGACACCACATTTCTATTATTTTCAAACTGACCATCAGGAACGTATCACAGTGAGGAAGTTTTTGAAAATATGACCGCTGATTGTCTCTCACTAGCTGCCTCTCAGTGTTGTTTCACATTTTAACAGCATGCATTGCATATGAAACAATTTGTTGGATTAAATTTCACATATACACTTTTCTTGTAGATTCACCCTACAATCACAGCACTCAGGAAGCTAAACCTCAAGTTTGAGGCCAGGGTTTGCTATACGTCACTTGTAGGTGCACCCTGCAATCCCAACACTCAGGAACCTTGAGGCCAGGGTGTGTTATATAGTGAGTTTGAGGTTATCCTGGGCTGAATACTGAGACCCCCCAAATTGGTGATTTCATAGTGGAACTGAAGATTTGGCACTGGCAACTCAGAGCTGCACAGGGACCACCTTTCCTGGCCTTTAGTAGCACTCACACTGTTATTTCTTTGGTGTAACTTGTGTCATAAATCATCTTTATGTCAAGCAAACATCACCTTGATGCCTCCTGCATGTTTTCAATATAATTTTTAAGTTATTTAAACTTTATGTACAATGAATGTAGTCATTTGCTTCATAGATCTATGTTACTCTAACTCAAACAAAATCCTATTTTTCATTTTATTTAAAACGTGTGTATAGGAATATATTTTTTTTGCCTTCATGATGTTAGAGTCATTTTGACATATTTAGTTTTATATTGGGGTACACACTGTAAGTATTGCTCAAATGAATGCATTTTGTTTTCCACATCTGGAAATGGATTTTCCTGTGAAACACTTGTTGTTTAAGGAACTGTATATTTCTTAATTGCACTTGTTAGATACAGTAAGTCCTGTTGGGTATTTAATCCTAGAAGTTAATCCTGATGACTTCCAATGCAAACGTAGTTTAATGCACCTCATAGGTTTTCTTTACAAGACTTTGTGCAAATTTCAGTTTACAGTAGAAAAAATTAACATCTGATTGAGTGTGCTTAACATTATTTTGTAACTGTATGAATATAAAATTTTTATCTTGTGAATTAAGAATATGTATTCTGAATATGGTTTTTAAAATTTTATTTTAAGGAGGATGAAATAGAATAAAACCAACCAAAACAAACCAGTGTAAGAAATAAGGGTCTTCAAAATATGAAATCAACCACACATATCATAATGCCTTTTGATGTCTTCTAAGTAGCTAGAGATAGTTTCTGACATAGGAAAAATCAGACAGAACAGAATAGAATAGAATAGAAACAATAAAAGCAAAACAATGAATTCAATAAATGATTTCAAAACAATGCAATGGTAAATCCAAAATTGTTTACATAATACATCTTGCTATTTTTAAAATAGGTGCTCCTTCCCTCGGATTTAACATAATCAAACAACTCAAAAGAGAATAAAATCAAACCCAACAAAATAATGGAAATGACATAGGACTTCAAAACAAGACAACAGGGAATCAACAATAGTTGCAATTCTCAGAACAAGAACCCCACTACATGCTACACTTTAGAGCAATAGCCTCTGAACTTATGATCCGAACACTGTCCCTAACCCTACAATTTTAATGAGCACCAAATCACTACATGCATTCAACTGCATTTCACCTCGAGAGCTAACTTTATAGCCTGTGTTTCTCCAGATAAGACAGTCACTTATGGCATGAATTGGTAGGGATTGGTACTTCTTTTTTGCCAGCCCATGCACGGGAAGGGACTGGGGTCTGGCTATTCCCAGTCCTGCAGCAGCTCATATCTGGTGCAGATTCCCAGACTGGGCTTTCTTGCTGTTGTATCCTTGTTCTCTGTCCCCCCAGTCTGCTAATGGCACTGACTCATGGACAGAGGCTCGGGTCTGGCTATTCCCAGTCCGAATGCAGCCCACACATGGCACTGGTTCCACACTGGCCTTGCTTGATGCTTCAGTCTTGTTCTCTAGCCCCCAAGTTGGCGAATGGTGCAGATTCACAGGGAGAGGATTGGGCCGGCCTATTCCTGGTCTGGCAGTGGCCTGTAAATGGTACTGGTTTCCAGACTGGGTTTGTTTGCTCAGTATATATTTAAAAAAAAAACATTTTACAGTAATCTCAATGTAAGACTGTGGAACTTAGTCAGTTGGCTTTAATTAAGTCTGAGGACCACTGTTATCTCATGCTGCACTTTGATTATCACCATCCCTATCTTCCATTGTCTTTCACCATTGCCCTCCCTCACTCAGAGACCTCCCCTTGTTCTGTGCACCACAACCTATTTCAGAAGTGAATCAGGGACAATGCACAGCAATCTGTACTCCATGCACCCACTATATAGTAGTATCCAAGGTCCATGTTGAGCACTGCTAATCCATGATAACTACCTCCTTGAAAAACTTCTCTTTTCATAAGGCAATGAGACCTTTTCCCACTCAGTATTGGTGTTCCTTTGTAGCATGTAGGTGACACTGTAACAGAGTTTATGGCTTCAATTCAGGGTTCAGATGCAAAAACACACAATGATGATGTTTTCCCATCCACATCCATAACTGATTTTTACCTTCTTTGGAAACTTGCAGCACCAGGTGACAGTCAGATGTAATAAAATAGACTATGCCTACAAACTTCAATATGTGTGGACAGTGAAAATGCTGCTTGGGGGCTGTTTCCTGCTCTAAGTAGCAAAGTATGAACGTACAGTATGTAAGGCAGTTCTGTCTATGTAACAAAGGATGATAGATGGGAGGCATGTAACAAATCATGGTATAGAAGGGTGTGTGCAGGCTTGATAAGGGGCATTAATTTGACAAGAGTCATGAAGTCAAAGAACAGCTCTGAAATATCAGTTGGCCAAGTGTTCCTTAAGTTCTTCCCTCTTCAGAGCACTGTGACCAATTCACTGATTTGCAGAAAGGGCTGAGACCACGCATTTTGATTCCTTCAGTCTGGGGTGTGTGTCTCAAGTTCCCATAGCTCTTCTGCCTGTAGTGGTTTATCCTCTGTTTACTCATAGTTACAGTTGAAACATTCCTCATCTTTTGAGAATCATGTTTGACCAATATGTAAAGGACTAAGCACACAGGAGGTCCTTTTGCCATCAGGGTCCCACTTACTGAATCCATAACTTGGAGGAGGGCATCCTGGTGATTGGAATAAATCTTACTCCTACCCTTGCAGCCCTTCCTCTGGGCAACCTTTTTGAAAGAGGCCATGACACCTTTACACGTGTTTTCTTTTCCTAAAACCAAATAAATTCTTGTGTGGTTGCCAGGACCTTTCCTTAAAAGGTACATCTCCAATCATTCTCCAAAGG
>PVLA01014660.1:0-29261 GCA_004027455.1 Hydrochoerus hydrochaeris
AAGGACACAGGCCTGCATTCAGTGCTGATAGGCTAAGTTTGTAAGGTGTGACTTTTGGAAGTGGCTGTACCTGAATGTGAAAGCATGCAGACTAGTGGTCTACTTGAGCTTTGCTCCACTGTGTATATCCAGTAGTCTGGTCATATCCCCACGTACCAAGGTGGGTGGGAACGCATCTGGGCTTGGAAAGTTGTCCCAGTCTGGGATTTACAGATAGGGGATGGTTTGGTGGGGGAGGGTCCCCTAACAAACCCACACTATAAAGTGGGACAAAGAGGATTGTGACTTGCTGGATTCCAAAGATTGCAGGTCCTAGAAGGAAACCATTCATTTGGAAATACAGAAGGGTTTTTTCCCCCATTTTTTCTCTTTTATTGGTTTGTTTTTCTGGGTTTTGGAATTTTATTATTTTTTCCTTTTTTACTATTATCTTTTTTAAGGAAGTATTTTTATTTGTTGAGAATTAAGCTTCTTAACACTCTATAATGAAAATGTACAAAGAATAATGTTGAAGTTTGGGATTAGAGTTAAGTTAAAAACACTCATTAATGAGGAATCTTCAAAAGTGATTATTCTAGAAATTTCTCTAAGCCATCTGATCACAACATCTGTCTGTATATTACCTTACTTTGAAAGACCTTGGAATACATTTGAATTAAACTCAGAATCTTTCAAAATAAGATGTAATTAAAAGACTATTCTATAGTCAGACTAAAAATTTTTAGCACAACTTTCCTTTCCAGAAACAACAATAAAAGAAACAAGGCACGTTGTAAAATATGGTCCTGAACAATTCACAATAAAATGTGAACATGCACTTAACTTTCACCTCCTCAAAAACAGAGGCTACTTTCTGTTCCAGTATTAAAACAAGTGAAGAAGAGCCTATAAGAAACTTCTGGCAAGTGGTTGCCAGATAAATCTCAAGCAATTGAACATGGACTTCTCACAAAATTGCTGGAGGTGGGGGGATCTGACCAAAGGATCTGAATTCTATTATAAATAATAGATTCAAATGTGCAGTGACTCCTCCCATGTTCCTGGTTCAGTCCTGTGGTTGCCTATGTTATGCTCCTGAGCATGACCAGGATGCTTCTACAGGGGAGATCTTTTCCCCTTAGATGCTCAGTGTGCATGGAGCTCCTGATTGTGTGAATGAAGTGAGGGCTGACTCCATGGGGTAACTGGAAGCTTGGAGAGTCAAAACATTTTTGAATTGGGGTTGGTCTATGTGCCAGTGGCCTATCTCCAGTTTATTCTAATTTCTTATCATGCATTTGTAGATCTAAGACTGCAGATTTTGCTATCTCATCATAATCATATCTAATGTCCATCCTAATTTATGATTCATATTCTGTGCTGGAAATTGTCACTGTATTTTATAATACTTACACATAAGATGATCCACTGTTGCAACTTATATACTCACAAAACAGTAACAATCTTCTATAAACTAAGAAAATATTTTAACCATAATTGTCACGCATCAATTCACAGCCAAAATCCCCATGATCAAAGAAGTATGCACAATACCAACTGTTTAAAAATATCCATACGCCAGATTTGGTGGTACATTCCTGTAATCCCAGCACTCTGGAGGCTGAGCCAGGAGGATTGTTGCAAATTTGAGACCAGTCTGTGAACTCAGAAAGTGAGTTCAAGGCCAGCCTGAATTACATAGGGAGACCCTGTCTCAAAAAGACTATATATATATATATATATATATATATATGCATATGCACATGGACACAGACTGTCAAATACACTTTTTTACAAAACAGTGCTTGGGAAAATTCCATTTGTTGAGTGCATATATTGTTAAACTGCTGCTCCACATATTTTTGTTTGGACAAGCTATCACAATAGGGAAGAGCTTATCTATGGATAAGAAGAAAAAGATATGCTTGTGGCAGCCAGAAAGTTTAAGGTCTTTCAGGTTGTACAAAATGCACTTACAGAAACATTTAAGTTGGATGCCAAGTTTGGAGCTGAAATGTGATATCAAACCAGTTGTAAGTGCTGGGAATAATAGCTCAGTGGCACAGCACTTGTCTGGTAAGTGCGAAGTCATGAGTTCAAGTACAAAAAAAAGAACCCTGTTGCAAAAAATGTAGAACTTCAATCTTTTGAGGTAAAAGTTTGTACCCACATATGTGAAAAAGTTTCAGCACACATAGCTTGTTGGCCTGGTCCCATGTTGCCCATAATGAATTTCACAAATGATTCATACTCTTCTGCTAGTTTGGTATGGAGTTGCTTATATTTTCCTCAAATTTTATATGCATAGTCTTTTAATAGCCTCTTATGCATTATTCCAGCTTGTCAATGGGTAAATCTGGGCAAGTCCTTCTTTATTCAGGAGGAAACCAAACAACTCCGTGCAATGCATGCCAAGGAGTAAGGCTGGCTTTCTGAAATGCAAACTTCACTCAAATTGAGAGCAACTTCTAAATCTCTCCACCATTGATGACAACTACATTTTCTTGCTTTATATTCTGAAAAATTTGCTTCAGGGTTGGAGGGCACAGCTTAGTGTTGGGAATGGCAAACTATTGTGGAGTTGTCCAATGGGTCTGCATTTGAATTGGAGGCAGTAGCTTGGTGTCCAGCAGCCTGAGGCCCAAAGGGAACCAGGCAGAGGTGCACAGCACTACTACTGTCTTGGGGAACTGAGGCTCAGCAACAATGCTTTAAACTCCATGGGCTGCTTTAGCATCACCCCACATGTCATGCTGCTGAAGGACCAGAGACTAGGAGATGATACAATGACAACCGCAGCCCAAATTCTGGCTCCTCAGGTGGGCTCATAAGCCAAGCTGGCTCCAAATGGTGTCTTGGTAATTATATTTGCTTGTTTGTTTTGGTCTTCTTTTTTTCTTCTCTTTTCTTTCTTTTCTCATTTTCAATGTGCTCCCTTGATCTTTTTTTGTTTTTTGTTTACTCTCCATTTTTCTTATATGTCCTTTTATTTATTGTTATTTTCTGCTACTTTATCTAATACAGTGGTATTTCAGTTCATGAACACTTTTGTTAGGAGACAATTTGGTTAGTGTTACATCTGGTAGGTCTGGGTCCAGGAATCCCCAAACTCATCCTTGCTGCTCTTGTGTGACACAGACAAAGAGTAAGAGAACACAAGTGCAAAGCAAAAACAATTGCAGGTATTGCAAGAAGCAGTACAAATCCACTCCAGGGGAGGAGGGGGGATACTCAGAGCTGAGTCATTGCTGAGTCTGGAACAGCAATTCTGTTCTTATAGAGTTACAGTTCCATCCCAGCTCCCCCTTGCAGGGTCACTACTTGATTGGTTACCAGATTTGTGGCTAGAGATCAGGGTAAATGCACCAATATGGGAATTTGGGGGGGAAATTTGTTTTTTAAGAGAGAAGTAACCTACTTAAAGAAGTGCTTAAGTGTGACATATTACACAGAAGAGAGTGTCAAAATCTCAGGCTGTTAGCTCTGCTGCCTGCTGCTTGCAGAGATACACAGGCTCTTTCCTTTGTATCCCTTAAAGGGGGCAAGTTCCGTTCATCTAACCACATTGCAAGATTCTAACTGTTCCAACAATTAGAAAACAGAAGTTTGGCAAAATTTGTTTTTGTTTGCGACCTCTGTATCAGATGATAAACACATATGCTGTCAGCTTTTCCACACAAACACAAATGTGGGCAGCTTTTTCAAACTCATAGAATAAGTTAAACTCATGAAATGAGGTGTCATGACTGATTATCACTATTCAATAGAATTTTTAATTTGGATTTGTGTTTGTAACTATTTTAAAAATTAAATTATTTTCTGTGCTGAGTATTCATTCATGTTTTGCATCTTTCTTTACATTCACTAGCTTTTATTGGTATCTTCTGTAGCCTTGCTGATCATTAGTTTCATTAAGATAATTACCTGTTTAGTTTTATCTTCTTTGAATTCCCCAAACACATTTTGCATGTGTTTTGTTACCTCCACCATTACTGTTTCAGAAATTTTGGCTATGTCACTTTTGATTTCCTCTACCTTGATGTCCCCTGAATCATCTTTGGGGCAGTTTAGATTTTTTGAGAGATATTTTGTTGCCTTTTCATGAGTCTATTCTTTGTTTGTTTTCTGTAATGAGGTTTGTGCATGGATTATAGTGGGTAAATTTGTTGTTAGCATGAAGACATCTATAGTTAATGTCTACTTCTCAGAGATATCCTCAGAGCTTCCCTAACATTTTGCCTTTTCCTCAGTCCTAGGATCCAAATATTTCCATTTATTTGAGAGAGGAGGTTGAGGCTTATTGACTCAATATTCAGTTCTTCAAGTATTGTATGACCTACAACAATCCAGATATTGGCAATGAAAGGAATGCTGAACACATCTAAAGAAGACATAGTTAAAAATTAGAGCAAAAAGGCAAAAAGATAGAAACCTTGAATGCTTGAATGAACAATATAAGAAACAAACAGAATGTATGAAGCAGATTCAAAGAGATATACAGGAAATCAAAAATTAATCAGAATTTGGCAAAACTGCCTCAATGAAAGTGAAGACAGACTTTCAAAACTTGAAGACAAGATTGCAGCTAGTAAACAGGAAAGGAAAGATCTTTTAAAAATAACAAGGAGCAGTAAATAACAAATCAACAGCTACAAGATGATGCAAAGAAAAACAATATAAGATTGATAGGTATAAATGAAAAAGAAGGTGACAATACAAATGATATCAAGAAGCTATTTACAGAAGCAACAGCTGACAATTTCCCAAACATGAGAATGGAAATTGACACGCAGATTATGAAGCATATAGAACTCTAAATAGCCATAACCAAAATAAAACTACACCCAGATATATAATAATCAACTTCCTAGAAATCCAACATAAAAACAGACTGTTAAAAGCTGTCAGAGAGAAGAGACAGATCACCTATAAAGGAAAGCCTATCAGAATCACAGAAGACTTCTCAACACAAACAATGCAGTCAAGAAGAGCATGGAGTGAAGTATTTCAGATCCTAAAGGAAAATTACTTCCAACCCAGATTGATGTACCCTGAAAAACTATCCTTCGAAATGGATGGAGAAATAAGATACTTCCATGACAAAGAACAGCTGAGGAACTTCATGATCACCAAACCAACTCTGCAAAGAATAATGGAAAGCATTCTAGACAGACATAGGAAAAAACCACTAAGGAAGCCAAACAATTAAACAGACTAGAAAGGTAAATAATCAACATTAGAAAGATATTATGTCAAAAATAAACCAATATATATCAGTTATAACCATTAATGTAAATGGCCTCAATTCACCTATTAAAAGAAACAGACTGGCAAAATGAATCAAGAAACAATGTCCAACCATATGCTGTCTACAAGAAACACATCTAATCCAAAAGGAAACTCATAGACTGAAAGTCAAAGGATGGAAAAAAAATGCCTCATGCAACAGGAATCAAAAAAAAGCAGGGGTAGCTATTCTGATTGCAGACAATGTGGACTTCAAACCAAGAATGACCAAAAAAGATAAAGAAGGTCACTACATATTAGTTAAGGGGAAACTTCAAGAGGAACAGATAACAATCTTAAATACCTATCTATGTACCAAAATTTGGGAGCACCCAGATATACAAAACAAATATTAACAAAAATGAATCATCAAATAAGCAGTAACACATTTATAAGAGTAGACCTTAACATGCCATTGACACAAAGAGACAGATCAACTAGACAGAAGAAAATCAGCAAAGAAACAACAGAACTGAATCACACTTGTGAACAAATGGACTTGGTGGACTTATGCAGAGTGTTCCACCCAACAACATCAGATTATACATTCTTCTCAGCAGCTTCTCTAAAATAGATAATATTCTGGCCCAGAGAACATGCTTAAGTAAATGCAAAAGAATTGAAATTATCCCATGCATGCTATTGGATCATAGTGCCATGAAATTAACAATTAATGACAAAAGAAACTGCAAACACCTCACAAACACATGGAAATTGAATGATATGCTGCTGAGCATTCAGTGGGTCACAGAGGAAATTAAAGAAGAAATTAAGCAATAACTACAAGCAAACGAAAATATAAATAAAACTTACCAGAACCTGTGGGATGCAATGAAAGAAGTCCTCAAAGGAAAATTATAGTGGTGAATTCCCACATGAGGAAAACAGAATGAACAAAAATAAACAACCTGATGCTACACCTAAACATCTAGAAAAAGAACAAGTCAAGCCCAAAGCCAAAAGAAGGGAGGATATTATAAAGATTAGAGCAGAAATTAATGCAATAAGGACTAAGAAACCAATACAAAGAATCAATGAATCAAAGAGTTGCTTCTTTGAAAGAATAAATAAAATTGATTAACCTCTAGCCAATCTCCTTTAACAAAAGGAAAGAAAAAACTCAAATTCATGCAATAAGGAATGAAAAGGATGAAATCACTACAGACCCTGTGGAAATACAGAATATCATCAATACTATTTTGAAAACCTCTACTCTCACAGGCTTGATAACACACACACAATTAATGGACAGATTCCTAGAAACATATGAATTACCAAAGCTGGGTCAAAAAGATGTGAAACTGCTGAATAGCCCAATTTCGATCAATGAAATTGAAAATGCAATGAAACCCTTACCAACAAAAAAAAAGCCCAGGCCCAGACAGATTCACTGTGGAATTCTAGAAGAAATTCAAAGAAGTCTTAATGCCAACACTCCTCAAACTCTTCAATGAAATTGAGAGGAAAGCAATTCTTCCTAACTCATTCCTGGAAGCAATTATTACTCTAATACCAAAACCTTAGAAAGACCCAACCAAAAAAGAGACCTACAGGCCAATCTCCCTAATGAACATACATGCAAAATTCTCAGTAAAATATTGGCAAACAGAATGCAGAAAAACATTAAGAAGATTTTGCACCCCGACCAAGTGGGATTCATCCCAGGAATGTAGGGAATATTTAAAATAAGCAAAACAATAAATGTAATGCACCATATCAATAGAGCCAAAAATAAGAATCACATGATCATTTCTATAGGTGCAGAGAAAGCTTTTGATAAGGCCCAACACTTATTTATGATAAGAACCTTGCAGAAAATTGTAATAGATGGTCTTTACCTGAATATGATAAAAGCCATCTATGAGAAACCAACAGCCAGCATCATGTTAAATGGCCAAAAACTGAAAGCCTCTACCCTAAATTCAGGAAAAGACAAGGATGTCCATTATCACCACTCCTATTCAATATAGTGCCTGAAATACAAGCTAGAGCAATTAGACAAGCGAGCGAAAAAAATGGAGTAAGGGTAGGAAAAGAAGAAGTTAAACTATCATTATTTGCATATTACATGATACTCTACATAGAAAACCCCAAAAACTCCATTAAAAGACTACTAGGTACAATAAATACATTCAGTAAGTTATCTGGACACAAGATCAACACTCAAAAATCAATAGCATTCCTATACACTCACAACAAAATCACTGAGAGAGAAATAAGTGAGGCCACACACTTCACAATAGCACCCAAAATAAAAATGAAATACATAGGAATCAATCTAACAAAAGAAATAAAAGATCTATACAGGGAAAATTATAATACCCTGAAAAACAAATCATAGAAGACCTCAGAAAATGGAAAGACATTCCTTGTTCATGGATAGGAAGAACAAATATTGTGAAAATGGCCATTCTCCCAAAACTATTATACAGATTTAATGCAATTCCAATCAAAATGCCACTAATATAGCTCACAGATCTAGAGAAATCATTCCTAAAATTCATCTGGAACCAGAGGAGACCTAGAATACCAAGGCAATTCTAAGCATAAAGGCAAGGCAAGAGGCATCACAATTCCTTACTTGAAGTTATACCTCAAAGCTACTGTAATAAAATTAGCACAGTACTGTAATAAAAACAGAACTGAAATCAGTGGAATAGACTAGAAGATACAACTATAACTACCAACACACTCAGCCAACTTATCTTTTATAAACGGGCCAAACACATTCACTGGAAGAAAAATAGTCTCTTAAATAAATGGTGCTGGAAAAATTGACTCTCCATGCGCCAGAAACTAAAACTAGACCCGTGCCTATCACCATGTACTAAACTAAAATCTAAATGGATCAAAGATGTAAATATGAAAACAGAAATACTAAATCTGTTGGAAGACAAAGTAGGTAGAAATCTTGAAGACATAGGGGTCGGTATGAACAAAAATCTTGAAGACATAGGGGTCAGTATGAACAAAAATCAAGCTGCACAGGAAATATTTCCCAGAATCAATAACTGGGATCACATCTTACTAGTTTTTGCATGTCAAAAGAAATCTCCAGCACAGATAAAAGAAAACCCACAAATTGAGAAAAAAATCTTAGTCAACTGTCCGTCAGACAAAGGACTTCTGTCTAGAACATATAAAGAAGTTAAAAAAAAAATCAGACCCCTGAAATTCAATGACCCAATCCAAAAATGGGCATCTGAGATGAATACACAGTTCTCAGATAAAGACACACAAAAGGCAAATAAATACATGAAAAAGGGTTCATCATCATTGGTCATTAGAGAAATGCAAATTAAAAACACACTGAGATTCCATCTCACTCCAGAAAGAATGGCCAGGATCAACCAAACTACCAACAACAAATGCTGGAGAGGCTGTGGGGAAAAAGGAACTCTTCTGCACTGTTGGTGGGAGGGCAGACTGGTGTAAGCAATGTGGAGATCAGTCTGGAGATTCCTTAAAAAGCTGGGACTGGAAGTCCCATTTGATCCAGCTATTCCACTCTGGGCATATTCCCAGAAGAACTGAAAACATCATATCACAGTGAAATATGTGCATACATGTTCACAGCAGCATAATTTGTAATAGCCAGATCTTGGAAACAACCTAAGTGCCCCTTAGCTGAGGAAGGGATAAAAAAGATGTGGTATTTTATACAATGGAGTACTACTCAGCTATAAAGAATGATCACATTGAGATATTTATAAATAAATGGATGCAACTTGAGACCATGCTCATAAGTGAAATAAATCAAACTCACATTTGTAAATATATTGTCTCCCTAGTGTAAGAAATGGTAGGAGTACATAAGATAAAAAATCCTCAATAAATAAAGAGAAAGGATAAGAATCTGCTCAAAAAGAAAAAAATAATATCTCAGGGAAAAGTAGAAAAAAAAAAGGATGGGAAAAAACAATCTAAAATTGTATAATCACACTTAGTATAACTAAGATGTCTGTGCTACAAATTCCATAAGTTCTTGCAACAAAACAGCTATCATCCATAGGATTGGAACAGTTTTGCATGTTAGTGTCTGAGGAACTCTTGAAGAACATTATGTAAAAATAACAACCCTATTTATGCTCCTACCACCTTGCTTTGAAGGCCTATATTGTCATTGTTTTGGGCTCTTTGCTATTGCTATTTATTTGTCTTTTTTGTTTCATTTTTTTCCAGTAATTTGTTTTGTTTTGGTTTGTTTTTCCCTCTTATACAGAAAAGGTAGGTATACATGTAGAGGCATATATATGCATAGAACTTCCCCTAAACAGTATATGAGAATCGATTATATTATGCGTGATGAAATGAACAGCTACTTTGAAGAAAAAGAGACATTGTGATATCCTTGTGGATATCATATCATCATGCTGTGAAATCCAGTAATGATATTATACTTGATTCTGAGTGGTTTTAGCCTGTTTTATATTATTTAATTTCAACATACATGAAGGTATGGACAGCTAATTTGAACAAGAACAAGAAACATTACAGCAACCATTATTGACTTCCTATTGTCCGATTTTGAAGGCCTATAATGCCTTCATCACTCTGTTCTGATCAGTTTAATACTAATTTGTTTTGTATGAATTTATTGTGTGTGAAGATATGGACAACTATTTGGAAGAAAACAAAAGACATTATGGTAGCTATGGTAAATATCTTATTATCTTGTTTTGGAATCTCTGTCACTTACATTGTTTTTTTCTGATCTACTTTGTTCTGCGTTGTTATGTTTAGTTTTACCCTCTTTAAAATTAAAAAAAATCAAAGGCAATAGAAGCATTCAATTTTAGGACATAGTGTCAGATCTAAAATGTAGTACTGTGGTTAGTGATCAAATAATGATTGATACCTTAAAACAACAAGAGAGTACAAAAAATGTATCCAAGAACTGGTAATGACACAAAGAAGAATAATCAAAAAAATTAGAATTAGTGGGATGGGAAAACAAGCAGCCAGATCGCTGCTCTGGTAAGTGGCTGTGGCCTGGCATGCCGCAGCTGCCCCAGGGCAAGAACCATCAGCCTTTCCTGAGATCCGTGCCATGTTGTAACTTGAGGTGCTGAGAAAACAAGCAGCCAGTTCGCCACTCTGGTAAGTGCCTGTAAGCCTACCAGCATGCAGGCTAAGAATCAAACATCCATCCCACCCCTCATTCGTGAGCAAGTGGGAGCCAGAGATCTGAGCATCTCTTGCAAGTTTGTCTATATGCGATATAGCAAATAAGGGCGGTTTCCTTCTTCCATCTCTTTGAAGGCAAATATTTTTATCACTGTTTTGCTCTATTCTGATTAATGGTATTGCTCTATTCAATATTCTGTTTTTATAAGTTCAGTATTTCCTTCAATTTTGCTGTACCTATTTGAAGGAACAACAATTGTGAAGAAAATGAGATATACTATTGTACCTATTGTTGTTATCCTGGTAACCTGCTGTGAAGTTCTATACAAATTTCACTATACTTTCTCAACTGGTTTTGTCCCATCTTGTTCTGCTGTATTTTACTACCTTCAAAATAAAGTAAAATAAAAATTAGAATTAGTGAAAAGGCAGATGATAGCTCAAAAAGTATAGAAACATGTTTATGGATACAATAGCAGAAAAAATTTCTAAACGTAAAAAAAATTTAATTCACCGATAATGGACACATATATAACCTCAAATAGCCATAAGAAAAGAACTGTTCCATGACACATCATAATCAAAATATCAAAAATTCCACATAGGAAAAGAATTTTAAGTGTTATTAGACAACTTCAATGAATAACCAATAAACAAAAGTCCATTGGAAATACAAAAGACTTTTTCAATACAAACCTTGGAGGTGAAGAGAGTTTGGAGTGAATTGTTTTAAGCTCTAAGAAAACAATTTCCAAATCAAGTTGATCAATCCTGCCACACTATTCTTCAAAATTGATGGAAAAATAAAGTGTTTTCATAACAAAGAGCATTAAACAAATTCATTACCACCAATCAGCACTACAAAAATTTCTCAAAGATACCCTAGAAAGACACAATGCATATAATTTTTCCAAAAACCCAATAGAGTGGGTATACTAGATAGAGTGAGCAGTTAAGTAAAGGAAAAGAAAGAGAAGCAAAAGTGTAAAAATACAATGATAGAATTTATTTATTTATTTATTTATTTATTTATTTACGTGTGACACCTAAAATCAAACTCAGGACCTTGCACTTGCCAGGCAGGCACTAGTGTCACTGAATTTTATCACCAGCCTAGAAATAATTTAATATCTATCAGTTACAGATATTAATATGAATGGTCTAAGTCTACCAGTCAAAAGACGCAAATTGTCAAATGAATCAAGAAACAAAATCCAAAAGTATCCTATAAACCAGAAACAAACTTAATCCAAAAAGAATTTCATTGATGTCCAAAAAAAAGCCCAAAGGATGGAAAACAATATTTCCATGCAATAGGAACCTTAAAACAAGTGGCAGTGACTGAAACTTGTTTAAGAAACTTTAAGCCAAAATTTATCATATGAGCAAAAAGATACTACATAGTGGCTAAGGAGACTGTTCAATAAGAAGAGATAACAATTATAAACATATATGCATGAAACAATGGTACACCCAATTTCATAAAGCAAACACTTCTGGACATAAAAGATTAGATAAACATTGACACAATTAGAGCTGGAGACCAGGATACACTATCACATCTAGACAGATCAACTAGAAAAAAATCAAAAAAGCACTGTAAGAGTTTAACCAAACCTTCAACAAATGGACTTTGAAAACATTTATGTCAAATAAAATATACCAGCCAAAAATACACAGTTTTTAAAAAATGAAAACAAATAAAAACTATGGTACAGAATTTTAAAACAATAGGAGGTTAATGATGGCTAAAACATTGTGTACTGTTATCTTCAAAGTAGTTTTTCAGATTACAAGATATAGGCATGAAAAAATGATCAAATACATAGAAATTTCTCCAGAACATACCATATCATAAGCAATAAAGCATGCCTAACCACATGCAAAAGTATCAAAAACTTACTAGGCAAATTATGAGATCAAAGTGCAATGAAAGTAGAACTCAATAGTAAAAGAAACCACAGAAGCTATTCAAATGCATGAAAATTAAACAATACACTCTTTAATAATCAATGGGTCACAAAAAATTAAGGAAGGAATAAGATGGTTATTAAATTAAATGATAATACCAGTACAATATATCAGAATTTATGGGACATAATGAAAGTAATCTAAAGTAGACTAAAGATGGAAGTTTATAGCTGTGAATGCCCCAATCACAAAAACAGTGAACGCAAATAAATAACCTAAGGATATATTTCAAAGATTTAGAAAAACAAGAAAAATCCAAATTCAGAACTAAAACAATAAAGAAAATTATAATGATCACAACAGAAATCAATGATATGGAGACTAAAATACCAAGAAACAATGAATTGAAAGTTGGTTCTCTAAAAGAATAAATACTAGCCGAGAGTGGTGGCTCATGCCTGTAATCCTAGCACTCGGAAGGCTGAGGCAAAAGGATCGTTGCGAGTTCAAGACCAGTCTGGGCTACAAAGAGAGCTCGAGGCCTGCCTGAACTGCATAGAGAGACCCTGTCTCAAAAAGATAAAAAAAAAGAAAGAATACTTACACAATCTAACCAAAAAATAAAGAACAAAAATCAATTTGATTAGAAATTAAAAAGGTGAAATCACAATAGATACTATAGAAATTCAGAAGATTATTAGCATCTATTTCACAAACCTTTATACCAATAAATTGAAGAACTCAAAAGAAACAGGTAGATTCCTAGATACAGATGATTTACCAAAACTGACAAAATAAGACTTAAAAATCATGAATAATTCAATAATAGGAAATAAAATTGAAGCGGTAACAAAATATTTATCAACTAAGAAAATCCATGGACCTGATGGATTCACTGTCTAATTCTATAAGAATTTACCTAAAGATCTAATCTTAAAAATCTCAAAGGAACTTGGGGCACTGGGAAAACAGGCAGCCACCAGCTTGCTGCTCTACTAAGTGGCTGTGCCCTGGTAAGCTGTGGCTGCCCCAATGCGACAACCATAGCAGCGTTTCCTGAGATGCCTGTCGCACCAAGTTGGACCTTGGGGCACTAGGAAAACGGGCGGCCAGTTCACCCCTCTGGTGGGTGGCTGTGAGCCTACCAGTGCTAAGAATCAAACATCCATACCTCCCCACCACTAACAAGTGAGAGCTGGTGATCTGAGCATGTCTTGCGAGTTTGACTATATGCCATATAGCAAATAAGGGGGATTTTCTTCTGCCATCTCTTTGAGGGCAAATACATTTATCTCTGTTTTGCTCTGTTTTGATCAATGGTATTGCTCTATTCAATATTTTGTTCTTGTAATTTCGGTATTTCCTTAGATATTACTCTGCCTGATTGAAGGAACAACTATTGTGAAGAAAACCAGATATACTATTGTGCCTATTGCTTTTGTCCCTGTGGTCTGCTGTGAGGTTCTATGCCAGTTTCACTGCACTGTCTCAGTTAGCGTTGTCCTGTCTTGTTCTGCTGTATTTTACTACCTTCAAAATAAATAAATAAGAAATAAGAAAAAATAAAAAAGTAAATAAATAATAATAAATAAGAAAATATAAAAAAGTAAATAACAACAACAAAACAGATCAGCAAGGTACTGAGCAACCTGAAACATGATATAACTGGACAGATAATGGACTTAAAAAGCAAAAGGAAGAAAAGCAAGTGCTGTAAAGGATATAACTACACGTATACTTAAGGGTGTAGGATTGATAATTGTGTTGCTAAGTTTTTGTTGGATCAGTGAATGCAGCTGTTTGCAGCCTCACTGTTTGAATGTCCACTTTGTATGCTTTGATTTTGTAACTTGAGCAACTACATCCAGGAAGACAATATGTAATGTATCAACTAGTGATTTCTTACTGCTCATTTTTTTGAAATTCTGTATTGTTCTACCCTTTTTTTCTGTTTTGCTTTATTTTTCCCCTCTCTTTAAATAAAATTTTAAAAAAATCTCCTCAAAAATCTTTAATGAAATTTAAATTGAAAGAATACTCCCAAAGTCATTCCTAGAAGTTAACATTACTCTGATGCCAAAACAAAGATCCAACCAAAAAAGGAAACTACAGGTAAATCTCTGTAATGAACATGGATGCAAAAATCCTCAGCAAGATACAGGCAACAAATCTTCAGAAAGATCATAGGGCCAGGGATGTAGCTCAGCAACACAGTACTTGCCTGCATTCAATTTCTGGTAAAAAAAAATCATATATCATGACCAAGTAGGCTTATTCCCAGAGATTCAAGGATAGTTCAACATACCCAAATCAGTAAATGTAATCCATTACATAAATAGAAGCAAGGACAAAAATTACACTGGTTATCTCAACAGATGCAGAAAATGCCTCTAACAAAATCCAACATCCATTTATGATAAATACCCCCAGGACAGTAGAATTAGGATCTTTTCTTGATTTTATAAAAATCATTTATTATTAACCTACTGCTCATCTTATATAAAATGCAGAAGAACTGAAAAATTTCCCTCTGAAATCAGGAATAAGACAAGGATGTCCAGTATCACCACTCCTCTTCAACATAGTCCTTGAAAATTTAGCCAGAGCAATCAAGCAAGAAAAGAAATAAAAGAGATACATATAAGAAAAGAAGAACTAAAAGTATCATTATTTCTAGATGGCAATATTGCCTACTCATAAGACCCAAAAATTTTTATCAAAAGATGCCTAGAATAACTAAATTAAGCAATCTCCCAGAGTACAAAATCAATACAAAAAATCAATAGCATTTCTACACACTAATAATGAAGTCACTGAGAAAGAAATTAGGAAAAATAATCATTCATAATAACATACCAAAAATTAAATACTTAGAAATTAGCCTACTGGAGGAAGTGAAAGCAAAAATTACATCATGCTGAAAAAGGAGACAAAAGAGGACAGCAGAAAATTTAAAGTTCCAGTAAGTTCCACCACAAGGATGGCATCAACTGAGTGAGTGGCCCAGAGGGATGCTAGCCTAGCCTAGCCACCAGCCCTAGCAGGTGGCCCAAGGAACAGGAGGCATGTGGCTGCACTGGCCACAAATGAGGCTGGGGCAGGAGGAGCACAGTGGGGATATGGATAAACTTACCATTGTCTTAGGATGTTTCTTGCTGGCCGCCAATATCTTTATCATTGCCAACATCACCAACCAGGTGTCTGTAGGACCACTCACTGTGGGCCTAGAGAGACAGTGTCAAACAGTCCATGGAAGAGACCACATTCATGCCTCCCCAGCTTACTCCTAGTGACTCACTATTTTTTTAATCATCATGGGAATCATCTCATTGACTGTCACATGTGGTTTGCTAGTAGAATCCCATTGGCAAAAAACAGCTATAAAACGTGATCGTCAGATAGCATTCACTGGAATGATACTTTTCTACTGCATGGCTACTCTATTATTTCCAAAAGGATTTTCCATCAATGAAGTCAGAGGTCAACTTTATACATTACCAAACAACACAGTAATTGGGTTATCAAAAGTATTTTTGCCTTATCAATTTTCTTTACTATAGTAGACTTCTATTTGCTGGCAAAGTTTGTTTAACAGGCTGATGAGTGTCTAAACTGTTTTACTCTTTTTATTAAGAGGGTGGAAGGATAAATACAAGATATCTGAATAATCCCCTCATAGGAAGATGCTTAGATGAAACTGGCGCTGAAAAGAAAAAAATCATTGATTTGTTCTCACTATGTACTTTGGATTTTTAAAAAATGAGATGAGCCTTTTCCATAACCAAACACAGACAATATCAACTAAATGTCCTGAGCACATTGAGGCAGTCAGTCTGAACTGTGATAGCAATCTAGTGAAGGAGAACTCTTTATACTAAAAAGCATGTTGCCCTTTGTGACTCTGTTGTTCCATTTTTAATGTCTAGTGATTCATTTATGGAAAAAATACATTCTAAGCCTTTATGAATCACAGTGGACCAGAGGGAATACAAGAGAAGTTCATGTGGAGCTGGCCTCACCTCATAAGAGTTAGTATTCACAGCTCCCTTGTTAATGGCTTAAACCTTGAGTATCAGAATGAATTCCTGCTACAGTACTGCACCAAGATTCCAATAGATCAAAACTTGTTTGCCAAAACAGATACAACAATTCTAAAATTCCCTAATTTCTGTGTTGAAACAAGAAAAAAAGAAATCAAACATTGAAGATAGGTTCTTTGGGGTGGGGGTGGGGAATCTTTATATTTATATAAATAAATATAATAAGTGTATATTTTGCTGATGCTATAGATAGTATATATATATATATATATATATATATATATATACACACACGTATGTATATATGTGTATGTATAAATTTATATATACACACATGCAAACAGTTCTTAGAATAGAATTCTGAGTGTTCTGGTATCAAAATATTATTGTACAAACCTAGAACTCATTAGAAAACAAGCCATTTATCTGAAGGCCGCATAGTGGGGTCTTCAGTTTACCTCATTCTTTGTGTCAGCCCTTGATTTTAACAGGTTTTTGCAATAGGTACAAATGATTCCATACCTTTCTATGTGCAATTTTAAGTAAAGCTAAAAATTCTTTCTAAGTTTATTTGTATGTGGTAGTAGAAGGTAAGATCATGTTGAACCTTATAATTTGGGGAATCTGGATGCTACTGAAATTATCAGCAACTGAGATTCTTTTGTTCTACCAGCTTGGATCTTTAACATTAATAATGCATTTTTATATGTTCAAGCACACAACTTTATATAACTACAAAGTTCACTAGCAAATACCTGACTGTTTTGGCTATTGATACTATTTTCACTCTGCCATAAAAAATTAAATTAACATTTTTATCTGTTATCATTATTAATAAGACTTTACCAAATACTTGAGCAATACAATATTTCCTTAATATGCTACATACCTTTGTTTGCTAAAAGCTGATATTTTTGCATTTACATTAAAGGTTATACTAAACACACAGCTTTAGGTTTTTCCCTAAATAAGAATTACAGTTAATCATACAGTGTGTGTCTTCTTCGCATTTCCTCACCTTCACGTCGTTTATTGGTAACATGCACCAGAAAAAAATAATTAATCTCCTATTTAAAATATGGGTAGCAGGGTGTTTATGGCAATAGACCTAAGTTTTTTCTCTTTATAGTGAAACGACAACCCACATGTCCCTAATACTAAGTAGAGATAGTGTCTCATATTGCATGTTTCACACAAACAGAAGAAAATTCAAGGTTTTTTAAGACGCTAAATTACAAATTATAGAATAGATACTTGGAGGATGGAGCTACCTCCTCAGATATTTATAGTATGAAATGGAAGAGTTTGATGTGTTTCACGCTGGCTTTTTTGAAATTCATCTATCTGACTGTAAATGTATATCTGACAGTATTTTATTGTAAAAACCCAATGTTTCAGCTCACTGGGGGGGGGGGGGTTAAGGGGTAGGATTTGAACTATCCTGTGATGCATTCCTTGAGTGTTTGAGAGAAATGTTATACTTTTACTTCCCCAGTTTAAAAAATGTTTTTCTGCAAAACCTAAGGAAGGCCACTTCCCTCCAAATATTACAGCATCTAGTCAATCTTAAGTGTACACCAGATGTGTTCTGTGTACATTTGGGATTGAAGTTCCTGTTGTGACTTGATTAGTCCTCAATCAAATGGATTATTCTGAAGGAAAGCTTTGGTTATCACCATTATATCATTGAGATAAAATGTTTGCAAAATATTGTTCAAATTAATTTAATATATGACCAAGAGATGGATTTGCAAAAGATAGATTTGGTTGTAAATAGTTTCTAAAAATATTTTAAATGGATCATAATCACAGGGAGAGAAAGTTTCTGAGCTGCTAGATATATCCCTTGTTTACTTCTTTAACTTACAGCAATATGGCATATAAGCTTATAAATTTTAAATTTATTTATATCTATTACCCAAACAATTTTATTGTCTTTACTTTCATCACTGTCTTGAAGTCCAGTGTGTAGAGGGCTAGTAGGGGGAAAGTCCCCCTAGAAGTTCAGCACTCTTAACACAGGACTGAGACCGTCCCATCTAGTAGTATGAGAGGTCAAGACTTTATGCCCTTCCAGACTGAACACTGAAATTGACTCATTTATATAAACTTCTATAAATCTGCTAAGTGAAAAGATAGCCAACTTTCAGTAGCTGCTTTTAAAAGGTCTTTATAATAAGTACTATATAGTACAGTATTATTTTATAGCAGGAGATCATATCTTGTAAACTGTATATAAAATACTTCTATGGTGCAATTATTTGTCAAACTTTTGTCTAGTACATTGTTTTTAGAATGTGCATTCTTCTCATACCTAAGAATATCACTGTAAAATCTGCTAAACTATTTTTAAGTTTTATTTTCACAAGACTGAATTAGTTTGAAATTTTTGGAAGATCCTATTGAACATACCTAAACATCTATAAACAGAAAAGTCTTCAGTTCATTAAAAGCAAACATTTCAGTATGATTCTTTCCAAAGGTAACCTATTTTCTATGTTGTTAATGTATGTATGTAGTTTTTCTGATTCTCCCACCTCTTACAAACTTGCTTTGTTTCATTCATTCTTTCAAAGGATGTCTTCTTTTTCAAATATTCTAGATGACCAAAACACTTCATTAGTTTCTATCCTTTGGTCTGAAGCTTTGATATCTCCACTCAATGTTCTCTAAATTTACTCTTTAATCTCTTATGTGAAATAATAAATAGTCTTGGTGACAATTTCCTGACTTAGAGAAAAAGTGCAGAAAAACTATTAAAAACTTTTTGTAAACATTCTTAACTTTTACTTTGCATCATGGGCTTCAGATAAACAACATGTTCCATTATTTTGTCTTTATGAAATGAATATTAGCTAAAATTTACTCTGATTGTAGTAACTGTTTTATCAACCCATTTTGATCTTTGAAAAATTAAATTTACAGTCACAAGTCAAAACAGATTTTGTTAAAAAAATTTTCGAATGGCAAAAATATATGAAAGAAAATGTGGCCTGTAGAGAGAGAATTTTCTACACAGAGCTTTTGAAAAAGAAAAGTGGAACAAGAGTTGAAAGTAGCGGGGGTGAGGGGAGGGATAGGGTATAAAAAAAAAGAATTAAGGTGTGTTATGTACATGTACCAACTCTTCACAATAAATATAGTAGTTATTTACTGGAAACATGTCCTAGTGATATAAAAAGAATTATTTATTTATTTATTTATTTATTTATTTATTTATTTATTAGCATGGAGCTATTTATTAATGTGCACAGCCTTACCTTTCCAGAGCAAAGGATTCCTTGAGTGACAACAAAGTTATTGAGCCCAGTGTGGTGGTGCATACCTGTAATCTCAGCACTTCAGAGTCTGAAGCAGGAGGATCCCTGCAAATTCAAGGCCAGCCTGAGCTACATAATGAGCTCAGGATCAGCCTGAATTACACTGTGAGAACCTGTCTCAAGAAACAAAAATAAAAACAAAATAAAAACCTAATAAAACAAAGCTATTAAATCCTCAGTGAGGGCAAACCTTTCTGAAGTTTCAGTGATAGCAAACAGCCCACTGTGCATGCGTACCATAGGTTTACCACCACTGAAATAGAGGATCTTAGTTCTCAGGATTAAGCTTTGCAAAATGTTGTTACTTATTGAAACTACATACAGCTATGAACAGTTACTTTTTTCTATAATTCTATGTTAACTTAAAAATTCCATAAAAAAGGAAACTTTTTAAAGTAATAGGGTTGAGTTTGAGATGATCATCTCGCATAAAATCTAAAGAAGCTACTTGATTGCAGAGGAACATTTGGAAAACTAAAACCTTTGGTTTCAAAGGATTGGGAAAGAAAGGGATACGGTTAGCATAACGAATGGTATGAAATGTACTAATGTGAATGAAAAAATATACATTTGTTGTGAATTTTTAAAATTTAAATAACTGCAAAATTGATAGTTTAGTTTTGAGTCCTTAAATATAAACATATCAGATATTGTTATATGCATAATGCATATCATATAATTCTCAAAGCTCCACAATACAGAAATTTTTTGAAACAATATTTTATAGTAGGCTTTACTAACACTGAGCTGACTTCAGTTATGTGTTTAAGGACACAAAACAAGAAATAGATGGAGTAAGATTCTAATATAACCTACTCTTGCTCCAAAAACTGAGAACCTGTTGCAATAAACTAGGTTAACTTTACAGTATGGAATGCAGAGTTTTTTTAAAAACTCATTTTTACTCATTTTTAGGGCATAGAAATGTCATATTTCCTATGGAGACTAGTGATTCTGAATATGTCCAACATGATTTCAGAAGAATGTTTGACCCCCAGACCTATGTAAAAAGACTAGAACTCCAGATAAAATGTACTTAAGCCTAAGTGCTCAAGTTGAGCAAATACACTGCCCCTGAATTTGAGTTACAGTTGTAATAAATGGATAAGATTCTCCTAACTACCAGTACTTAGAAGTAGCTGAGAATGTGGTCATTTGTCAACATTATTGCTTGCTTTGGTTTTAGAAACACAAGCAATGTGCTCATGCACTGACATTAGTGCATACAAAATGTGCAATCTATCATCATCATCAACCAATATCTGCAGAGCACTCCCTGTATATAAGCTAGTTTTGGAAGTTAAGTGGGAAATCATAGAGAAACCTCTTATTTTTTTTCTTACCCTTCCTTTCCTTTTCATCCACCTGCAATGTTTTTAAGCATTTTCAATGCTAAAAAATACTTTACCCATCAGAAGTCCCATAATTTCAGAAAATTAAAAATATATTTCACCTCCTAAAATACTTTATATTAAGTACCAAATATTGCATAGGTGAGAGTCTTCTGCAAATAAAGTGAATTTTAAATATGGCTTAAAGGAATAATCAACCAGATATAATATTGGATTTACAACTCTGATCTTCATTTGGGGAAAAGAAACAAAGGAAGAAACACTTTCATTTGCTGGCTATAGGACACTGGCTTGAGTAGACATCAAATGGAAGCAGCTTGCTTGTTTTCCTTGAGTTGCTAGAATCCAAAATTCAGTTAGTTATGCTATAGTTTAAATCTCACAATTGTGCTTATTAAGTTTTGTTTTTATTCGATGTCTAAGCCACTTTGCTTGCTAAGACACAATACCAGACACCCCTAACTTAGAGGTTTATTTTGGTTCACAGTTTCAAAAATTTCAGTTCATAGACTTCCAGCTCCAAAACAACAAAAACATGCCAGAAGGGCCTGTTGGGAAGGACAACTTCTCACTTCAAGGCAGCTTGATAGCAGAGCAAGAAGGAAGAATCCAGGGAGGGAGATATATCCTTCTCCTGTGATCCACCTCTTCCAATCAGGCTCCACCTTTCATCAGAGCACTCAGCTGCTGAACTCACTAGAACATGATCTCACGGATGAGTGCAGTGCCCAGATGATCCCTCCTCCCTCCACAAGCTCGGTCTGTGACTGCATGAGGACTCTGGGGAATATTTTTTAGCTAAACCATACCTGATGCGATCTATTTAAAAGCTATCATAGAGGGTTTATAGCCTTACTTTTTCAAAGGAAAATCTTGTAAATAATACTTTATTTCTTTATGATATGTTGTTATTTATCTACTTTTGAGCGAAATTGATTTTGGTCAAAAAAGACAATTGGGTGATTAGGCAACATATGTTAAGTAATAATTTTAGGCTTTAAAATGGTGTTAGCAATTAACTTCCTTTACTTGTTTTAACCAAATAACTGTCTACTCCCATCTAACATTGAAGAGGGAAGATCACAAATACTATTGTCTTCCTTTACTTCAAGATGCCATTGATTAAACTTAATGACAGTGTTTCATTCCTTCAGTAAAAGAAATGTAGGATAAATATTAGAATATTAAAAATTCACATTTATTACAATATTGATTATTACATTGATTATTTTCATTAAAATATACAAAAATATGACATATGGGCCCTACCAATATTTCTTATTTGGAGTAAGTTCAGAGGTTAAAATGAAAACATACATTGTTTATTGTTTTGCAAGCCTGCTTTTCAGATAAGAAGAGTACAGAGAGAAAAGAAAGCAAGACCTTCATCATGATGATACTAGGATTTACTGAAATTTTAACATGTACTAGTCTTTGTTGAACATGCCTGAAACTTACCCGCTCATTTACTCTTTGCATCAGATGGGTAGGCATTGTGTTTTTCCCTAATACGCAGATAAGGAATACTGAAGTTCAAATGATAGTAAATGGAAAAGTGAGAAAATAAGAGGTTGCTACTTCAGAGACTTGTTTTAGCTTCTATGCTGCATTTCTTTACACAGCAGCAAAACAGTACAAGCAAGTCACAGAACAGCATGCATGTGCAGGCTGAGTCGGTGTCAACATTTTATGTGAAAATCTGCCCATAACTATAAGATTAATAAGTATTGATTTTTTCAGAATTATATAATGAAAAGTTTCAAATACACATACAATTTGAAAGAATCAAACAATAAACACACATATATGTACCATCTAGGTTCTAAAAATAATATTGTTATGTTTTATCACACTTATATCTATCCATCAGTCCATCAGTCTCCTTTATTTTTAATTCATTTTAAAATTAGTTCCTGTATTTGATTTTATTGATACAATAGTGCAGAAACAATGAAAGGACTATTTAGAGAGATTGTTAGAAACCTAACTTTTTCATCATTTTGCAAATTAGGTATTGATTTTAAGTTATCTATTAGATACCAGTTGCTAGATATCTAGATGAATATTTTAACCTCAAAATATTCTAACATATAATGAGAAAAAAGATGTAAAACAGTATGGTACAGAGTAAGCAGATTTTCAAGAAAATAGACCCAAAATAATAATATTACTGAAACATGGAAAAGCAATCAAGCCATTGACTTACAATGCATACAGTGTTACTATCCTGGAGCACTTATGAAGAGATAGGTAAGACAAAACCCCTAAACAAGAAAAAGATAGTATTGACCCAATATTTCTTATCTACATTTAGATTTTGTTTTAAAAAATAGGCTACTCCAATTTATTTATTTTTTCAAATTTTTTTTATCGGTACCAGGGATAAAATTCATGACCACATGCTTGGAAAGCAGGTGCTTATGTGGCTGAGCTAAATCCCAAGCCCCAGGCTACTCCAAGTAATCAAGATAAAAGAAAGAAAATAAAAATCATAAACTTTTTAGAGATGAAGGTGCCAGGGCGTTTATGGTTGATACATTGTTTCAACATCAGAAATTTGTAAGTTTAACTTTAAAAAATAAGTTTACCTCAGCGACTCAGCAGGGGTTTAGGCTCTTCTTTTTGTAAACATCCTCATCCTGTGCATGCAAAGGGAAGGAAATTCATGTGAGTGCTACACCCCACCTGGGTGGGGGTAGCTCACTTACAATATAAAGCAGTAAAAGAGGTCTGTTTCCCCTTTTGTTCTTGTTGCTTTTGCTCTCTTCTGCTGCCATGAAGTATTGGCTCTGTGCCATGGCACTTGGCCTTGGAGACAGATGATTATGGATTAAACCTCCACACACTGTGCACTAAATAAACCTTTCCTTCCTTAATTTTAGGCACTGGGTATTTTGTCTCAGCAATCAGAGAAAAGAAACTAACATACAAAAAATGTAGAGATACAATCAGATGAATATATTTACCTAGTTCTCTGTGAAAACAAGAGTATTAAAGAAACTGAGTTAATAATTGTTCAAGTACATTGCTCTTTGGGATGTGCCCTGGACCACTCAAAATAACAAATTTTCTCTTGAACTGTCTCTATAATGTGTTGTTCATGAATAGTACCTTTCTCAGGTCCTTAGGGGCATCAACTCAAAGTTATACATTTGCTTAAAATGCAAATAATTACGCACTGCAAATACTTTTTTGGTTCCCAAATAAAAAGCAATAAACATAAGGCTTTTGTAAAAATTGAAGTATTTAACAATCTTCTCATTTTGAAATTTAATGCAACTTCACACAGAAAAATATCACAAATATGAATATAGAAGGCAAGTTCGACAATATCCTTAAAAATCAATTTGGATTTCCATCCATGTAGATATAAACAGCATGAGAGAGAAAGAGAACAAAAAAGTCAATTTAGCCTCAATAACAGAAAAAAGCAAGTGAAAAAGTTCACTCATTTGAAAATAAAATAACAGCCAATCAAAAGCATATGATTTGGTACTGGAAGTCAGAATATTGCCTTAATGCAAGTCTGTTACAATAAATTGGCTACAATCCATACCCATAAACATCTGAAATGTGGATATATGTACATGGTTCATTTCGATACCTAAGAGTACTAACCCAATGAATTGTTTTCAATACAAGTATAGCTGTTTTCCAGGCATTATTTTATATTTTATTTTTCTGTAATTTATTTGGTAGATTATACTGAAATAAATTTTGTCAAAGGTTGTTTCTAGTTTGGTATATTAAGAGCCAACTCAAATACGGTACTGGATATCATTAGTTATCAAACTAACAGACTCAAAGTCCATAGCTATTATATGTAATTAAGGATAAGTGGTTTTTATATTTTTATCCTTCCTTAGGTTATAAAATTTTTTACAATTACTTAAGTACAAGAAAATCTAAACGTATCTGTATATACAATATTAACTTAGTATTTTTCTTGTGAATAAAATTCCAAATAAACAAAATGACATGCCCTTTTTAAAAAGCATAATTAAATTTTCTTTGGGCATGTTTAAACATGTATTTATACTAATCCTAAGTCTAAAAAGTTCATGACTTATTCCTGTATTTGCCTATAGTGCATGCAGAAGATACATATGTACTGACAAATAGTCTAAGATAGCAATCCAATAAACAGCACAAATACATTTATCAACTTGGCAGAGTTCTAGATCCAAGTGCCTTTATATTTTGAAAAAGAAAATATGTTTAGGTAGCTTTTGCTTCTATTCTTACATACATTATAATTAATGTCTTTAATTTTTTTTCTATAAGACAGTAGGAGAATAAAAACTTAATCTCAACTTTTACTATTATGTATCTTGATGAACAATATTCTACCATTATATCAATCCTATCAAATAACAAATAAAATCTAAAACACAAAGAAAATGAAATGAAGATATGTAAGACACCAAGGAAAATCTAATCTCTCCCTTTTTTGAAATTCAACCTCTATTATTTTCTTTTCTTCATAGACTGGAAGTAAATCCACCATATTGCAAAGGCTCTATCGAAAATATCTTCTTTTATAAATTCAAATTTGGATAATATTTCCCCAAATTTCCCTGGCGGTTTGGAAAAGAATGAACATTTCTCTATTTTCATTTAAAACATGGACCAAGAAAGGAAATGAAGGAAGTAGAAAGAGAACAAACAATATGAGAAACATAATGCAATCTAACTAGGCCAATTATAAAAACAATAATGGGTTTTAACTACACTATAATTGAAAACAAATGTTCTGCTTTTACCGAATCATCCATCAGAACTTAGAAGACATACTAACAGCCCTAGGGACCAGACCAAGTTATGGGAAACATGGTCTGCGAAGTTTCTGGCAGTTAAGAATAAGTGTTTGGTCTGGCTGAGTATGGTGGCAAGGAAATTTGCCAGTAGGCAGCAGGCAGAAAGATAAGCAAGCAGGCAGCCTGCCCATGAAAGCAGCAATGTCCACTGGAGGGCAGCCAGTGGATGTTCTGGCAGGAAAATGGTGTTAGGGAAATCTGTTGACTGGCAATCAATAGAATTACTAAAATGCAATGTTCATGGTGTAATGGAGCCCTGGAAAAAGATAGTACAAAGGCAGTTAAAAGAACTTTTTAAGTCCTAAGAAATCTGCTCATACTGGGGAAACAAAAATCTAGTGAAGACCTTTGCCAAGAATATAGTCGACAAACGATTGCAGAATCAGCATCAGAGGCTTGAAGCTGATCAACAAAACTATCAACTGAGATTGTAAGAAAAACTCCACTAGAAAAAAAAATCTATTCCAGATGATGTCATTTGTATGAGCCTGAATTTTAAAATTATGCAGCCATGAAATAAGGATGTTGCGGAGGTCAAGAAGCCAGGTGTTTTATTCTCCTTATATGCAAAGTTAATGTGAATTACAATGATTCTTAGAACAATTTTAATGAAAGCCAATATTTATTGAAAACAGTGATGTCGTTAGACATACTGAACAAATCAGTATCTTCCTATATTTTCCTACTGCATAATAAGGAAAATTTCCATTATTCAGCACTTACGAGTTTGTTTCAGTCAAGGTTCTTTTTGTAAGGCAACAGAAGCTGACTCCAAGTATCTTTAGCTGAATGTAAATTTCTTGAAAGAATAGCTATAGCTACCAGAATCAATAAGAATTCTTAAGAACCAAACTCCGGAGAAGAAAAGAAAATAAAAGGATCCCAGGCAAGGCAGACACAACCAATGTCACATTAAATTTATCAGGATATGACATGAACTTGGCATCATTTTCCTGGACTTACTTGCTTTTGGCATGTCATCATAGGTATGACTCAATTCTCAACTACACATCCATCACCACATCATTCCCTTCAACTAAAATTCTTGAGAATTGATGTGCAATTGGCTGAATCTAAAGCACAGGCTTATACCTAACCTTCCAGAATGTAGTAAAAAGTAATATTCTTCCTCAGCCTAGAGCAACCACTGTTCTACTCTTACCATTAAAATTTATTTTGGTGTTTTCTAGAATTTTACATAAATGGTATATATTCATTTTAATCTGACCCCTTTTGTATGTTTTTCTACTTTTCCATGATATTGCACATATTAGTAACCTGTTCTCTTTATTGTTAGATAGAAATCTATACCAGATTTTGTTGCTGTTCACCTACTAATGTGCTAAGGTTGTTTTTAGGTATTTACTATACATAAATATCCACCTAGCAACTATTTATAAGAATAACTGTATATATAAAATGTGGATAAGAATGCTATATTCATACACAAATAATTGTGTGAATGTTAATGTATGTATTCATTTTTCTTAGATAAATAACTTTCAGGACAATTGGTGGATTCTGCAGTAAAGATATTTTTGGCTTTGAAAAAACCAATAGGCTATTTTCCATACGGTTGTAACATTTTTGCTCCTACTAGCAATGTATGAATATTCCAAATACTAACAGTAGGTATAGTCTGGTTTTGGCTAACAATTCTAGTGGGTGTGTGATAATATTTTATCATGGCTTTCATTTGTATTTACATAATGACTAATGATGCTGATTGTGTTTTCATCTTCTTTGTCCATTAGCATATCTTCTTTAGTAATATGCTCGATTCACATGTCTTAGGAATGCATTTTCCTAAAACAGCCACATTGATACTTCCTCTCCCATATCCTTTTCTTACAATGTGGTTTTAACACACTAGCCATCAAGAGATGTTCTGGTCCCTTAAATTTGGGCAATCTTTTAGGATGTAAGGACAGGTTATTAAAGGTCATTAAAGGTTGTTAAAGGTCATTAAATGTGATATGCCTACCTTCTAATTCTCTTGGTATGCTTGCTCCTGGAATTCAGCTGTGCAATGAGGAAACAAAAGCGACTGCATGGAAAAGCCACATGGAGGTGATAAAACCAAAAACCCCTCCTGACAGTGGTGGCAAACCTATGGCGCTAGTGCTGTAGCCAGCTGTTAGTTATCACTGAAAGTTCTAAAAGTTTTGCCATCACTTCTAGGCCAAAGCTAGCATTAGTCACCAGACTTGTGAACGAATAAACTTTTACTTTTTATATTAAAGAGAAGAAAACAAAAGAGAACAGAATTAAGCAGATCAGAACAGAACAATTTAATGCAAGCAACACAGCACTTCACAACAAGACAATTGGACATCAACAGTAGCTACCATAATGTCTCTTTCTTTGAAATAGTTGAGCATAGCTTCACATACAATAATATCAAACATAACAAAATAGAATAAAACCATTCAAGAGAGTGAAAGTATTACAAGGCATTCTGAACCAAATAACAGATAATGAACAATGGCTATTATAATACCTCATTTTCCATAAAAATTTTGTTTATATTATTACACATATTAAAATCCAATAAGACACAACATGATAGAACCAATGGTAATAGAAGAACAAAAGCATGTTAGGACTTCAAAGCAAGATGATATTAAACCAGCAATGGCTGTCATAATGTCTTGTTTTCTTCAAAGTAGCTGTTCATACCATCACACATAATAAGATCAAACAACACAGAATAACACCATTTCAAACAAAACTTTTAAATGATTTCAGACTGCAGGTGTGGATTCAGACTCGGGCTGTATCCTATAAGCTGAGGCCTCTGACATTACGGAAGAGAGAGGTGTTGAATTTGATGTGTCCTTTCTAAATTCCAGCAGCATAATCTATGAACATGATAAAATAGATGTATGTTTTTATTATTAGGTTGGGGATCATTTCTATGTAGGAATGCATTAAGTAAATCTTAAGCTTTGAGATACAAACAAATATCTCAAGATTCCTTGAACAGAAAAAAAATAGACTGATTTTTTTCAATGTGTCTCTTTTTCATTAATCATTTTGTACTCAGTTCAAGATTCACTTGGCCATTTTGTGTCACTACCATTTTTTTCATCAGCTTTCGGGAAGCTGATAATATTGAAGTAAGCATCTATTATGGGGTGATTCAGCTGGTGAATGTCCACCAGTATTTACTGATTTCTCATCAACTTTTTCACATCTGTGAACTGGGATTTCTTATAGTTAGATTTGCAGGTATGCAAGGACAAAACAAGGAAACCAAGCCAAATAACCATGGCGAATTTTATTGAATCAAAATAGATTTTAAGGTAATGAGGGCTCAAATCGGTACTTTTCTAGACAGGTCACCAAAAACTACATCAGTAACTCAGAGTTACAAATGTGCTGTATTGAAATTATTGTCCAATAACTAATTATTAATTATTCAGATTA
>PVLA01014661.1:0-29239 GCA_004027455.1 Hydrochoerus hydrochaeris
TCCCTCTCCCTTTCATTGTTTCTTCCTTCAGTCATCACCACCATGCCAAATCTGGTGCTTTTCATCACCTGGGAGTCTCCACTTCTAAGCTATTCTGTTCTAGGATCCTTCTCTCTCCCCTTAGCCTGTTATCATTCCTGTACTTGTTTTCAATTTTCTCAGCATAAGTCCAGATCTTCAATGATTAATTTAAATACTTACATTGTTTATACCCATCAAACATCCCTCTGCTGTCCTGCTTATACTCAGGAAAAATTCAGTACTGGATCAACCCAACCATCTCCGTTTTCTGTTCTGGTACCTGGGCTGATAAGCAATGTTAGCAAACAGAAAACAGCCACATCCATTGATGCTCATTGAAAGCCAAGATTTACACTGAGGTTAGTCGCTCACATCTATGTTCTCAGCACTCTGGGAGCCAGATGCACAATGACTGCAAGTTTAAAACCAGCTCGGGCAACTTAGACTCTGACATAATAAAAATTTGAAAAATTGGATGTGTGTAAAGATGTTGCTCAACCCTGGGTCCAACCTTTAGGGCCAGAAAAAAGCCATTCCCCTTATTTGAGATCATTTTATTTTATCATTTTACTCATTTCTACTCTGCTTCTTACTTTCCATAGCTAACTTAAACCTTCTCCATTTATCCTGTTTTATTCGACATTTATCTCCATCAGTGTTGGTAGATCATCTTCTGTTACTTTACTAAAATAAATAATACCTTTAGCAAGTGCTTCTTTGCCTTTTTGCCACCTTCCTAAGTTATCTGCATCCAAAAGTTTTTTCTTCTTTTTATGGTATTAACAAAAAATGATCAATACAAAAATGACACATTTGTTCCTAGCACTTAAATCTATTCCATTTAGATTCCTCCTTGGAACTATTCATTTCTGTGGTAGCCCAGTGGAAAACAGGAGGCATCTGGGTAACTGAGTCAGTAACTCAGGAAAGAGCCTGGCTGGAGATTCATATTTGGGATTCAACATGAAATAAAAGTTAATCTAAATTATGGCAGAAGAACAGTGAGGGGCACACAGCCTGTAATGATACCGGTAGTGTGGCTTCGTGTCCCTGTTTCCCTAATCTTCTTCCTCAGTTCCTCTCTTAAGTAATGACACTAGCATTAATTCAATCACTCAAGCCAGATATGCTAGGATCACCGTGGAATCCATCTTTACCCACTGCTTGTACTCAGTGACCGACTAACTCTGCTTTCTTGAGTCCTCTCTTTTGCCCCTGTCTTACTTATTCAGCTGTTCACCATTGTTCACCCAACTTCCACCAGTGTTGCTGTTCACAGTCTGCTCCTTGAAAACTCTGTTCTTACCCACCTCTGTGCAACCACCTCTCTTCTCTTTCTCTTGTAAAATGATCTGTCTAAACAAGCAAGTTTGTCCAGTGTACTTCTTACTACTCAGAGTGTTTAAGTTGCTCTGCATTCACAGTAAGATAAAACCCAAACCAGCATATAAGGTCACTTATTGGTGCTTAATTACATCCAAACTCACTTCTCTATGCCTACTATACTTTCCCTCCAGCTTGACAGAACTACTTGCAATTTTTCTTACACATTATCTCTTTCTAGTGAGCCCAAAGTTTAGTATGCTTTTATTTTCCAGAGTTCTCCCTACCTTCAATCTTTTTCCTCACCTCACTCCTATCACATGCACATTTTTTTTTTAATGTTACTCTTTCCGTTCAAATTGCCTACCAGAGAAAAACTCTTCATCTTGGGTTTTTTCACTGAATACTTTGTGTTATTGGTTTTTCCATCTTCATTTCCATGTTCATCCCAGCACTCTGTATAGACTTGAGATATAAGATGCACACACGAAATGTTTGCTGGCTGAGTTAAAGGGGTATTCAAATTCTTTCACTGTCTTTCTGCTTCTGTGTTAGCGTATGTTACTATGCAGAGTGAGAATTTGGGGTGTGAATGAGGTTAAATCTGTGTATGATGAGATAGAATATATTTGACTGTCATTCTGTGGCCACTGTGACTTGTGGAGCTTTCCCTTGAAAGCACTGTTTTCCTTTCTCCTTTGTCTTGTTCAGTGATGTGTAGTCAGTGTCTGGCACAGGGTGAATTTTCAGAGAAGTGTGCAAGTCATTCTCATCAACTGTCTTGTGGAGGAAGCGTAGGAGAGGAGTGGGAATGGTTTTGTTTCTTTCTTAATTCTTCTTGATCCTTCAAAGACAGCTTTATTTTTAACCTTCTGTTTAGTAGTTGCCTTTTTCCCTGTTGTCCTGATTAAGATGCAGACATTACGAACTGTAGCAAAAATACACTGGCTTTTCATACTTGGTATCAAATATGAATCCAAAATATTATACATGCAATGATTTTATACAACTATTCATAACTTACGTATTAAAATAGATACAATGAATTATAGATTATCAGAGATGTTACTTTAAAATACCAAACAGAAATACATACAAATGTATTATTTTAACCCAAGTGGAAAACTCAAAATAATTACTACTTATGGCCCTGAGAAAGGTAGGCAACATATAGTTATTTTCTTAAGTGCTTTAGGTAACGTTTTTCCCATGTTGGAAAACTTCAGTATCTTTTTATGAATGAGTGTTAGCACATTATTCATAAATAATCCAACTAATTTAAGATTTTTGCCAAAAATTTTTATAAGCTGGAATGTTTTACTCACAGCCTTAATGTGGCTTAATTTTATACCTTTAGAACTTGACCACTACTTATCCAAAGTCGTATGATTTATACTTCCACTTTGTAGAATAAACTATATAGCACTAAAAGTTACAATAAATAAATTTTCCTTTTTACTCTTCCCAAATCCCAGAGATATTTTAGAGTTGAAAAGATAAAGATTTATTAATTTGACAACATAAAATCTTGACCACTGGTATTTATAGGCTAATATTAAAATAAGGCAGACAGATGGTGATGAAGCATAACTTTTTCCTTCTTCAGATGTTTCTGGGTGAAATGCTTGGATACTCGGCTTTGCATCACATCGCAAAACTTACTTTGAGGTTCTTTATGAATGGAGAAATTTATGTCTTTAGGATCTTGTGATGTTGATTGTGGAATAGTATTTATAAAGACAATAAAAAGCAAGTCAGTGATCTGCTCTAAAAGACAAAAGAGCTGGGAATTTAGTTGAGTGGCATAAGTGCCTGCCTAACAAGTGTGGGGTCATGAGTTTGATACCAATAGGAAAGCATAGTGGGTCTAGACTATAGACACAAATTTCAGGTCTAAATTATTTATACAGCTCAGAGATGTAATAGAAAGTTAATTTTTACTCTTTAGTTGTAAACACAATAAAATTGTTACTCATTTCATACGTTAATACTGTCTTTATCCCTCCTGCTTGATACCTTCTGTGTGAGTGATATGGGCTCCTTGGCAGGATAATTCACTTGTGTATTCATTTGAAGAAACATTAATCACCCACTCTGTGCTAGGCACAGGAGTAGCTATTGTGGATGCCAGGTTGAATGAGACAGTATCTCTGGTACAAAGATACCAAGATGCATATGAAAATATGTACAGTATCTCTACTACTAAGACTGTCTATCAAGTTTAACAGCAAGAATTTCGTGTAGTTTTGATATGTAGAAAGTACTCAGGTTGATATTTCTAGTGCAATTAACATTCTTAAAATTAGTTTTATTCAACGCTGTAAGAAAGCCATGGTGACGAAGGAAAACATACCTAACAAGAGTAACTTTAAATGTTCAACAAACAAGAGCCAACCAATGGAGAATTTAGAACTCTAAGAGAAATTTTGGCTAAATATAAAGTACTAGACTGTGAGTGGCAAGAGCCCAGCAGAGTGGAATCACAGGAGAACCTAAGGAACTGGGGGGTGGTAGTGGGGATGGGGGTGGTTGAAGAATAGGAAAGGACAATTTATTGCAATTCAGTTATTTGAACTCAGGCAGATACTTGTGGGTAAAAATGGAAACCCAACCTTTTAAATGTAGCAGTACTCTAGCACCCAATTCACAGTCAAGGCTTGATAAGCATCATGCATACAAAATGGAATTTCTCCCACTCACTGCCATGTAGCAATGACTGAAGCAAATCTCACTTTACTCTCGTAGAGACACACTTCCAGATACGCTGGGCTAACCACTGTGCCAACTTGCAGGCATGGATCTTGCATGCACTCCCCAAGGAAAACCCAACCCTATTTATTCACCTGGGAAGCCATGACTGTCACCCTATTCTGTGCCTGTGTGCTCCAGAGGAGCTGACCCTGCTGGAAGTGTCGATGGCAATTTTTTATATCTTGGGACTCCAGACTGTCTACACTGCTTACTCTTTACGCTTCCTTTGCTTAGCTTTTCCATTTTTATGCTCTCTTTCATTGCTCTTTCCTTTTTTTCCCTTCAGATTTAAATAATGATCACAAATCATTATCTTTCAGAAGGCAGAATTAGCCACAAACTTTTTCATATTCTCCCCATAAGACCTACCAGTCTTCTTGAATTCATTATATTCTTTTTGCTTTGAGATTCCTACTCAATGTGTGATGCCTTAGTATTTACAAAGTCAGTTTCTCTACAATTGAAATTTGGGTCCTGCCCTGGTGTTTCAAGGTTTTACTGTGGCAATTAATCACTTTTTTTTCCCATGCAATAATTTCTTTTCATATGTAGGATAATCCCCAAAAGAATTAAAATATTTCTTGATACCTTCCATATTAAAAGTTCACTCTTTATCTCCTTCTAAAAAGTTATTTTTTCTCTTTATAGCAATACTTGTCAGGAAGGCACTTCTATATGCAGCATGATTGTTGTGTAGGGATACCATCCTCACCATTCTATTGAAAATTTTTTTTCTAAGGTTACCAGCATCCTCCATTTTACTGAACTCAAGAATAACTTTTCTGTCCTCATCCTAGTCAATTTCAATCTGTGTATTTGACATAATTTCTGATTTATTGATATACTTTCCTTCCTTAATATCCATAGTAGTCTTCTTTTTTGTTTTGTTTTTCTAATAGTGGGGATTGAATTTAGGGCTTTTGTACTGAGCTTTATCCTCACCTCTTTTTTTTTTTTTTTTTTTAGTTTTGAGGCCCATTAACTTACTAAACTGACCAGTGTTGGGGTGTCATTGTTTGTACCTTCCCCTAATTCCCACATGCTCATAGGTGGGGCTTTTAGGGGCAGGCTGAATCTGGGACATGTGATACTGGAATTAAGGGTGTGTGGTATTAAATTAATGCACTGTTTAGAATTAGTATAGTTCTGGGTGTGGATAATGAGAAAGCCCCCTCTGGATGTGGGTGGCACCAGTCATTAGGCTTGGAGCCTGGATGGGATAAAAGGGAAAGGGAGACTTATTTTGCCACTGCTGCTTATTGCTTGCCAAACCATGGACTGTTTGTCTTCTGCCATGCCCTTCTATCGTGAAGCCAGCCATCTATGGACTGAAACCTCTACAAACTGTAGCTTTCCTCCTTTAATTTGTGACTGTCATATATTTTGTCCCAGCAACAAAGAACTTCAAAATCTTAGAGGTCATGCTTTGAAAGGTGTATGAATCGTGAGTGTGGTGTAGCTAAACCTCATGTTAGGAGGTGGGGCCTGGTTGGAGGAGGCAGGTCACTCTGAGCCTGACATGCAAGGGCACATCTCCCTCTCCATGTCCCTCCTTTCCTTTTCTTCTTCCTGATCACCATAACATGAGCAGATTTTCTTCTGCTGAACCCCTCTGCTATGCTGCCCTGCTTTGGAATCAGGGACCATGCAC
Organism: Hydrochoerus hydrochaeris; assembly: GCA_004027455.1. Classification (NCBI taxonomy): domain Eukaryota; kingdom Metazoa; phylum Chordata; class Mammalia; order Rodentia; family Hydrochaeridae; genus Hydrochoerus; species Hydrochoerus hydrochaeris. Next base: position 5,747 of record PVLA01014661.1, read on the forward strand.
TGAAAGTGTACGCCAAAATAAATCTCTCCTCCTTTAAAATATAGGTGTGCCAGTATTGTGTTTCAGTAAGAAAATTATGAGGACATCTAGGCTGAGCTGGTACATGTGATACTCTTGCCTCAGCCTCCCTGAGTTCTGGAATTACAGGTATGTACCACCATGCTCCCTTAGTCTCTTTTATAAAAGGAGAAGTTTAATAAATAGCACCTATGTCTATGTACATGATATTATTGTGGTGCTGATTAAATGATTGACACTAACACATAGTCAGTTTTAAAGAATGCTGGACCTATAATCTATCTCAAAAATGAAAGCTATCATTGTTTTCTAAAGTATACTTTACTATTTCTTCTACTTCAGTGGCTGTTTTACAGTTTTGATTTCTGTTTATGACCCTGCTATGAGACCTGCAAATGTTGGCGCACATCAGGACTCAGACCTGGGCTCTCTTCTCTTTCTTTTTCTCACTTGCTGTATGACCCTGATCATACTGACTGCATTCTCCAAAGTTTGTTTTTAAGATGGAAAAGCTGAAAAAAATCATTCAGATCTTAGAGAATAAAGTATAATTAATGAGTGTTTAAAAGAAGATCAAAAATGGCTAAAGAAATAAGGTTCTGGAGCCAAGCCTGCACTGTACTGCGAGTGAGTGCAGGCGAGTGGCAGGCCCGGAAAAGTTTGGGACCATCCATCCTGGCAGCTAGGTGCCGACCAGCCCACTTAGGACACTGGACAAGGCTCCAGAGGTTCCATGGGCTTGAGTGGACTGTACCCAGTGACCTACATTCAACCAGGGGAGCCAGGCCCGCCGAAGGGGGAGCCAAGCCCGCACCACACTGTGAGGTCAGTTGCAGCTCGCCAGGGCAGGCCCGGAAGAGTTTGGGACCATCAATCCTGGCGGCTGGGTGCCTGCCCAGCCCCCTTAGGTTATTGGACTAGGTTCCAGAAGTTCTGAGGGCTTGAGTGGACTGCGCACAGCACCCTTTCAGCCAGGGGAGCCAGAACTGCTGAAGGGGGAGCAAAGAGGGCACCACACTATGAAGTGAGTTGCAGCTAGACAGGGCAGGCCCAGAAAAGTTTGGGACCATCGATCCCAGCAGCTGGGTGCCTGCCCAGCCCCCTTAGGTCACTGGACTAGGCTCCAGAGGTTCCACTGGTTTGAGTGGACTGCGCCCAGTGACCTTCATTCAACCAGGGGAGCCAGGCCCACCACACAAGGGGAGCCAAGGCCAAGTGAGTCCTAGTAGCAGAGGGCTCAGGAGGAGATTCCCAACACATCCAGGAAAAGCTTTGGAAAATTGCTGGAAACACGGAAATACAGGAAAATGACAAAACGAAAGACCAAAATGCAATCTCAAACCTCCAGCCTATCCCAAGAAAACCTAGGAGCCATGTACATAGAAGAAAATACTACACATACACCTGAAATGCATGAAATGGTATCAACTGAAATAAAGAAGCAAGTACAGAAAGCTATGAGGGAACTCAAATCAGAAATACTCTCCCAGGTAAAAGAAGAAATGATAAAAGTAGTGAAAGAAATACTGAATGCATCCAATGAAGACACAGCTAAAAAAATAGAGGAACAAAGCAAAATGATAGAATCTCTAAATGAACAGTTTAAGAGACAAACAGAATGCATTAAGCAAATTTAAAGAGATATACAGGAAATCAAAAACTAATGAAAGTTGCAAAAACCGCCTCAACAAAAGTGAAGATAGAATCTCAGACCTTGAAAAAAAGGTTGCAGCTAGTGCATAGGAAAGGAAAGATTTTCTAACAATAACAAGAAATCAGGAAATAACAATTCAACAGCTGCAAGATGATGCAAAGAAAAAAAATGTAAGATTAATAGGGATAAAAGAAAAAGAAGGGGAAAACACAAATGATATCAAGAGGCTATTTACAGAAGTAATAGCTGAAAACTTCCCAAACATGAGTATGAAAACTGACATATGGATTAGTGAGTCATATAGAACTCCAAATAGCCATGACCAAAACAAAACTATACCCAGACATATAATAATCACCATCCCAGAAATCCCACACAAGAACAGAATATTAAAGGCTGTTAGAGTGAAAAGACAGGCCACCTATAAAGGAAAACGTATCAGAATCACAGCAGACTTCTCAACACAAACAATGAAGTCAAGAAGAGCATGGCATGAAATTTTTCAGATCCTTAAATAAAACGACTTACAATCCAGACTGATGTACCCTGAAAAACTGTCCTTCAAAATGGATGGAGAAATAGATACTTCCATGACAAAGAACAGGTGAAGAACTTCATGATCACCAAACCAGACCTACAAAGAATACTGAAAGACATTCTAGATACATAGGAAAAAACCACTAAGCAAGACAGACAATTAAACAGAATGGAAAGTTAAGATACAACATCAGAAAGATAACATGTCAGCAATAAACCAATATATGACAGTTATAACCATTTATGTAAATGGCCTCAATTCACCAATTAAAAGAAACAGAGTGGCAGAATGGATCAAGAAACAATTCCAACCATATGCTGTCTACAAGAATCCCATATAACCCAAAAGGAAACTCATAGACTGAAAGTCAAAGGATGGAAAACAATACACCATGCAACAGGAACTCAAAAAAAAAAAAAAGTGAGGGTAGCTATTCTGTTTGCAGACCATGTGAACTTCAAACCAAGAATGGTCTGAAGAGATAAAGAATGTCACTACATACTAGTTAGGGGAAAACTCTGCAAGAGGAAGAGCAACACTAAATCTACTGGAAGACAAGTTAGGTATATGCACCAAATTCCAGAGCACCCAACTACGCAAAGCAAGTATTAACAGAAATGAAAAATCAAATAGGCAATAACACAATTATAACAGGAGACTTTAACACACCATTGGCACAAAGGGATAGATCAACTAGACAGAAAATCAGCAAAGAAATAACAGAACTGAATCACACCTGTGACTAAATGGATATGATAGACGTATACAGAGTGTTCCATCCAACAACATCAGAATATAGATTCTTCTGAGCAGTACATGGGATATTCTCTAAAATAGAACATATAATAACCCACAGAACATATTTAAGCAAATGCAAAAGAATTGAAATTATCCCATGCGTGTTATTGGATCATAGCACCATGAAACTGGAAATTAATGATAAAAGTAACTGCAAAGACCCCCAAAACACATGGAAATTAAATAATACACTCAATCAGTGGGTCACAGAAGAAATTCAAGAAGAAATTAAACAATATCTACAAGCAAACGAAAATACAGATACAACTTATCAGAACTGTGGGATGCAATGAAAGTGGTCCTCAGAGGAAAATTTATTGCCCTGAGTTCCCACATTAGGAAAACAGAATGAACACAAATAAGGAACCTGATGTTACACCTGGAACATCTAGAAAAAGAAGAGCAAGCCAAGCCCAAAGACAAAAGAAGGGAGGAAATTATAAAGATCAAAGCAGAAATTACATCGAGACTAAGAAAACAATTCAAAGAATCAATGAATGAGTTGGTTCTTTGAAAGAATAAATAAAATTGACAAGCCCCTAGCCAAACTAATTTAAAAAAGGAAAGAAAAGACTTAAATTCAAGCAATACAGAATGAAAAAGGAGAAATCAATACTGACCCTGTGGAAATACAGTAGAAAATCAACAACTATTTCAAAAACTTCTACTTTCATAGGTTTGATAACACAAAAGAAATGGACAGAAAAATACGAACCACCAAAGCTGGATCAAGAAGATGTAAAAATGCTGAATAGCCCAATTTCTATGAATGAAATTGAAAATGTAATCAAGTCCCTACCAACAAAGAAGAGCCCAGGCCCAGACGGATTCACTGTGGAATTCTACAAGAAATACAAAGAAGACTTAATGCCAACACTCCTCAAACTCTTCAATGAAATTGAGAGGGAAGCAATTCTCCCTAAGTCATTCTTGGAAGCAAATATCACTCTAGTACCAAAACCTGAGAAAGACCCAACTAAAAAAGAGAACTACAGGCCAATGATCCTAATGAACAAAGACGCAAAAATTATCAATAAAGTATTGGCAAACAGGATGCAGCAAATCATCAAGAAGATTATACACTATGAGCAAGTGGGATTCATCCCAGGCATGCAGGGATGGTTCAACATACATAAATCAATAAATGTGATCCACCATATCAATAGAGCCAAAAGCAAGAATCCCATGATCATTTCTATTGATGCAGAAAAAGCTTTTGATAAGATCCAACACCCATTCATGATAAGAACCTTACAGAGAATTGAAATAGATGGTCTTTACCTCAATATGATAAAGGCCATCTATGACAAACAAACAGCCAGTGTCATATTAAATGGCCAAAAACTGAAAGCCTTTACCTTGAAATCAGGCACAAGAAAAACTGTCCCTTATCACCACTCCTATTCAATATAGTACTGTAAATACTAGCCAGAGCAATTAAACAAGAGAGAAATAAAAGAAGTAAAGATAGGAAAAGAGGAAGTTAAATTATCATTATTTGCAGATGGCACGATACTCTACATAGAAGACCCCCAAACCTCCATTGAAAGTCTCCTAGATATAATAAATAAATTCAGCAATGTAGCTGTATCCAAAGTCAATACTCAAAAATCAATAGCATTCTTATACACTAACAACAAAATCAGTGAGAGAGAAATGAGAAGCCACACCCTTCACACTAGCATCCAAAAAAATGAAATACTTAGGAATTAATCTAACAAAAGATGTAAAAGAGTTGTACAGGGAAAATTACAATACCCTAAAAAAAAGAAATCGAAAAGGACCTCAGAAAATAGAAAGACATCCCTTGTTCATGGATAGGAAGAATAAATGTTGTAAAAATGAACATTCTCCCAAAATTGTTATACACATTCAATGCAATCCCAATGAAAATACCACTAACATACCTCATAAATCTAGAGAAATCACTCCTAAAATTCATCTGAAACCAGAAGAGACCTAGAATAGCAAAGGCAATTCTAAGCAGCAAAGCCAAGGCAGGAGGCATCACAATCCCTGACTTGAAGTTATACTACAAAGCTACTGTAATAAAATCAACATGGTATTGGAATAAAAATAGACCTGAAGATCTAGGGAATAGATTAGAAGATACAACTACGAACACACTCAGCCACCTTATCTTTGATAAAGGGGCCAAAGAGACTGGAAGAACAACAGTCTCTTTAATAAATGGTGCTGGAAAAACTGGCTATCCATATGCCAAAAACTAAAATTAGACCCATGCTTATCACCATGTACTAAACTAAAATCCAAATGGATCAAAGATCTAAATATTAAGACAGAAACTCTAAATCTGTTGGAAGACAAAGTAGGTAAAAATCTTGAAGACATAGGGGTAGATAGAGAATTCATGAACAAGAACCAAACTGCACGGGAAATACTTCCCAGAATCAATAACTGGGATCACATCTTATTAAAGAGTTTCTGCATGTCCAAAGAAATTTCCAGCAGAGTGAAAAGAAAACCTACAAACTGGGAAAAAAATCTTAGTAAACTTTCCCTCAGACAAAGGACATCTGTCTAGAACATATAAAGAATTTTAAAAAATCAGACCCCCGAAATTCAAAGACCCAATCCAAAAATGGGATCTGAGATGAACACACAGTTCTCAGATGAAGAAATATGAATGGCAAGTAAATACATGAAAAAATGTTCATCATCATTGATCATTAGAGAAATACAAATTGAAACAGCACTGAGATATCATCTCACTCCAAAAAGAATGGCCAGAATCAACAAAACTACCAACAACAAATGCTGGAGAGGCTGTGGGGGAAAAGGAACTCTTCTGCACTGTTGGTGGGAGTGTAGACTCGTGCAACCACTGTTGAGGTCAATCTGGAGATTCCTCAAAAATCTGGGGTTGGAGGTCCCATTTGACCCAGCTATTCTTTATGCTTAGGCATATTCCAAGAAGATCTGAAATGATAAATGCACACCCATGTTTATAGTGGCACGATATAAAATATCCAGATCTTGGAAACAACCTAAGTGCCCATCAACCAAGGAATGGATAAAAAAATTGTGGTACCTTTATACAATGGAGTACTATTCAGCTATAAAGAATGATCACATTGAGATATTTATAAATAAATGGATGCAACTTGAATCTATACTCATAAGTGAAATAAATCAAACTCACATGTATAAATACCATATAGTCTCCCTAGTGTAAGAAATGGTAAGGGTACAGAAGATTTTATATAAATCATGGTTCACCATTATACTGCTTTGAAGTCTTATGTTTTCATTCATTGGTTGGAATTGTTTTATTCTGTTTTGTTTGATCTTAATATATGTGATCTTATGAATAGTTACTCTGAAGACAAGACAATATGGCAGCCATCGTTGATTTAATATCATCTTGCTCTGAAGTCCTACCATGCTCTTGTTTTTCTATTAATATTGGTTCTATCACATTGTGTCTTACTGGATTTTAATATGTATGATAGTATAAACAAATTTTTTTATGGAAAATGAGATAATATAGCAGCCATTGTTCATCTTCAGTTATTTGGTTCAGAATGCGTTGCAATACTTTCATTCTCTTGAGTGGTTTTATTCTATTTTGTTATGTTTGACATTATTGTGTGTAAAGCTAAGCTCAACTATTTCAAAGAAAGAGACATGATAACTACTGTTAACATCCAATTATCTTGTGAAGTTCTGTGTTGCTTACATTGTTCTGTTCTGATCTGCTTAGATCTGTCCTCTTTTGTTTTATTCTCTTTAAAATAAAAAATTTTAAAAAATAAAAAAATTTAAAAAAGAAATAAGGTTCCAATTGTGTTTTGTCACACTTGGATAAAAAGAGACAACAAAGCATAGTCACAGAAGTAATGTTGAAAGTGGTAGTCGATAGCACATTGTGAGTAAAAGAGTATGTTATAATCATTATTTAAATTATTTTGTTGTTAATTCACCTTCCTGATCTCTTTTGACCTGAAAATAATGCTGCTTCAGTGGAATCTTGGTCTAATCATTCTCAGGAAAGAAAAGAGATGACTAGACTGAAATAAAATTATACACATGGCATGGAAGCTGACTCTTTTAAGTTTTTTTTTTTTTTTTTTTTTTGGTAACGGGGATCAAACTCATGACCTCACATCTAGCAAGCAGACACTTACACTACTGAGCTAAACCCCCAGCCCCAGAAACTGACTCTTAAAATAATTTTTCCATAAAACTTTTGGAAGCAAAATTATTCCATTATTATGGCAATAAATACAACTAATATATATACACACATATGTGTGTGCATTCATATAATTTACACAAATTAATTGTGTAACATTAATTATCAAGTTATCTGGTACCCATAATATACATAATGATGCACATAATATGATGTGTTAACTGCATTTGTTATAATTTTCCATTTCAGTGCAGTATCTTATGGGTGAAAAAGACTTGCTATGCTTATTTTGTTAAAAAAAACTGAAAAGAAATATTCAAAGATATTTACTATAAATATTTCCATTCATTATGAACTAGTTCAACTTTCCAGGACTCAGCATCAATTTCTATTAGGAATTTGGAAATGATTAACTTCTCAATGTATATGAGTTGTTTTTATACAATATCAAAAGACTTTTACACATTACTGAAACATTGAGGGGCTAGATACTGTGAAATATACATTGTCAAAATTACCATTATCTGATTATGTTGAGAAATAGGATAATTTTTCTGAGATATCTGAGATCAGAGGCTAAAAGATGCAAATCTAATGATAAACCAGTCTTTGGTGCCATCTAGTGGTAAAACATACATTTATTTATTCACTTTTTTCAACATTTAAAACACATCCAACATAATTTTGAGAGATGCTAAAATGAGCTGGAAATTGGAACCAAGTAGAGCTGTTCACTAAACTGTTTTCAGCCAAAATATTTTAAAACTGGTTAAAAACCATAGGAAGTTGTGAAGAGAGAATGCAAAATATACTAAAGATTTTTCCACCTTTTTTGTTCTAAATTTGTAGACAGTAAATTTTGACACAATCTAATATGCCTGCATTTATTCTTGTAGTTATTCTTAAACTTGTGCATCAACTTCACTTCTGACTGTGTGAATTTCTGTAATGTGGTCATTTTCAATAGTGAGGATTGAACCTAGAGTATGCACTGAGCAACATTCTTCTCTTTGAACTTTATTTTTTGGGACAGGGTTTTGTAAGTCATAAATTTTCCCAGGTTGGGCTCAGGCTAGTGATCTTCCTGCCTCCATCTCCCAGAGTTCTGGGATTACAGATGTGTAACAGCATGCCTGGCTTCTGAAACAATTCAAATGGAAGTCAAGATAAGACCTGTGTATATATTTCTATTTTCCATAACATTCTTATCTGTGTATTCTGAAATGGCTGAATGAAGTAATTGGTGGAAGCAAATTTTGTTGATTCAGTTTCCCATTTTATATGCATCCTATGCAAGATAAGTTGGCAAAAAATAGTATCTTTGAGTTTTGCTGTGCTGCAAAGTCCACAGTTATGTAAATATTTTAACAAATCCACTCACTTGGACCTTGAGTTCACCTATTTCGGAGGCAGAATCACTGTGCTGAAGACTGTCAGCCCTTGTCTTGTATGTATTGAGGTGGATTATTGACTATCTCTAAGCTTCAAAATTATCTGCAGAAGGGAAATATCGAATCAGATAAACTCCAAACTATTTTATTCAGCTGTCTGCTTTATTTAGCCTTCAGAGCAAAATTCTTCTAAGGAGGAAAAAAACATACATTTCTATGACTGTGTCCACATGTTATAAATGGAATTGGGATTTTGTTAATTATCCAGTTAATTTAATTGCTTTAGGTGTTTAAATCCAAACTCAATTTTTCATGGTGTCATTTACCCACATTAGTGTGTCTATATTAACTAATTTAAACGTTTAGCCTCCACTTAGCTATGTTGACTTAGCCCTGTGAAGTGACATAGAAGTAGTAAAACAGTATATAATAATCCCAACTATTATGATTTCTCAGGGTAAACAGCATGTTTTTAAAAATACTAGATAAGCCTCTTTGCATTAATCATACTATAAATGAATGATCAGAGATTTGAAACATTTAGCAGAACTTTAGCCGGTTGTTTTTATGGATCCATTAAAAAATATTGACCTCGTGTCTGCCATGCACCAGGTACACTGGATAAATGTACTTTGCTGTGTTCTTTCCCATTGTTTACTGTTGTAAAAAAAATGCTTTCAGTGAACACTTTGTTCCTTCTGAGAAATTTCTATCATTTTGTTAAGCTACCACTGGAGAATGAGATTCAACTGAACAAAGGGTAACAATGTTTTATGGGTCTTGATGAGCACTGTAAAGTGCTTTCCAAAATGACTTCAGTTGTTTTCAATGTTTTTGCATGTTTTCCACTATCTGTCATTATTAAGAATGTTTTTTTTTCTTATTTTGTTTGTTTGCTAAGGGAAATTTGCTACTTATTTTTATTTAAATTTTTGTTAGTTTAATAAAAAGATACTTGTATGTATTCTCTTATATGTGTTAGTATTTAATTCTATTCAAGATTCACATAAAGTGACATTTTTGGCAACTATATCTCCTACTATACCACTTGACTTTAAATAATTTTTCCATAATAGTTTAATTTCTTTTCCTTATCTCTTTTTTCCTTTATTAGTTCTTTCCTTGTTTTCAGACTTACCAATTAGCCTCTGCCTCCTCTGGATTGTTGTTAGATCATTAGCTCTAATTTTAGTTGGATGCTGTTGTATTTTGTTTTTAATCTGTAAGTTAACTTTTATGTTTGACATGAAATATTTGATAGAATTAATTTGCTTCTCAATTTTCAATAAACTATGGAAGCAATCTTTTATTATGTAAGTTTTCTCACTCTGACATGGTGATACTTTCCTGGTCATATGAAAATTTTGTTTCTAATAGGACCAATCCCTGTGTCTTGATTAGGAAACTGTTCTTGTTATTATTCAGGTTTCGTACTGTTGCATGCTATGCTATCACATACCATGATTAATTGAATGAATGGATATCATTTTAATATGTCTTGTTGCCTGATAAACTGTCCTTGGTATCTGATATCAAGTTCTCCATGTCTGTCTTCTACATTTTTCTCCTTTGTTCATTTTAGTGTTCAGATCTTTCCTGTGTATGTCTGATTTTAGAGGTACCACACAGGGGCTCTGAAACCTGGGTGGACTTTCTCAGTGCAGTACTTTCCACAGTGAAAGCTCTGTGGCTGAATATTTTGTGAGTTTTTTATTAAATATTTTACCAATTAGCAGCAAAACACTGACTCTAGAGCAACAACAAAAATGAATTTTCAACAAATGGCCCAAACAGATGGCAAGACTGTAAAGAAAATCTTCCTTTCTTTTTAGGCAACCAACCCTTCTTTCTGGAATTGTATAGGAATAATTTCAAAGAGGCATTTATCTTGTTCTGTGAGATTATTCTGTGCTGTGTATGGATGAATGCAAGGTTGCCATTCAGCAGAGGAACTCTGCTGCTGTCCTAACACAGACACGCACGCACACACACACACAAACACACATGCACACAAAATTCAAGGGCAAGTGACCTTGGCAGCCTAGTATTATATCTTAAATGTTCATTTTGTATTCACAGCCCTAGCCTAAAGTATACAATTGAAAAGTAAAACATAAAAGGTGTGTGAATATAAACTGGGTTATAAATACCACTCTTATCATTAAACATTGTCTATTTGAAAACATTCCCAGGATATAAGCAGTGATTTATTTGTTTGGGGAGGTAGGCATGGAAATTCTCCTCCTGGCTAAAGAATCTCATTCGAATTCTTTGTGTTCAGTAAATTCAGAGCACTTGGGAATACATTTTCCTTCCAATAACTCAATGTGGTTTGCATTAGTCCTTAATAAATATATTATGATCTGCTATATACCTCCGTTTGTAGCTCCAGAAATCATTGTGTAGCTTCCTGCCAGCCACCTCCAAATGAACAAATAGGCTATTGCTCCCAAGGTGAGTAACTGTGTATCTTTTAAAATTAAATTATTACCCTTTTAAAAAATTAATCCTCCTCACTTGTGCAGCAACCCAGACAAAGTATTAACCTCCTGTGTGCGGTTTTGAAGGTTGTTCAAAGTGGTAGTGACATTTTCAAGTTGTTTTTCAAATGCATTCACTTTTGAACCAACTAAATTCTGTTGTCGCTGAAAGAGAAGTATCATAAAAATATTTCTACCAGGCAAAACAGTGATGATATTAATTGGGTTCTAGGTAAAATTACCTGAAACAGTTTGACATTTGAGCTTCCCAGTAAACTATCAGGTTCTTCAGGTTTTTTAATTATTTTTATTTTATTTTTTTCTTTTGCAAGGAAAAGATACTGGCGATATTTTTGTGGTACAATACTGACATCCAATGGAGAGACAAGTTAAACTTTAAAAACCCAGAAAAGAGTTACTTATCCTATATTAAGAAATTTTCCACATTGAGAAATTAATTCGTGGGGAGTGGTTGTACATGCCTGTAATTCCAGCTCTCAGAGGCTGAGGCAGGAGGATTGTCATGAGTTTGAGGCCAGTCTGCTGGATTACATAGTGAGACCCTGTCTCAAACAAACAAACAAAAAAGGCAAAAAAACGCCACCAGAATTAATTCAATTTTAGGCCACATAAATTTGTGTATTTACATTGTCCCTTCAAAGCAGTGCTGAAGTTTTCCACGTAATTGTATGTTTTACTTGTAATCTTTTTGTTGTAGCTGATTATTAGAAACTCAGAACAAGCAAATACTTGTGTCTTTTGTTCATATGATCTTTAAGTTAATAAAATCATTTACTTATCTATAATTATATCATGACACTAAAATGAATTTAAAAGATGTGTTGTTGATCCCCCATAATTTGGCAATGTTAGGCTGAGTCAATTTTGGGTTGATTTCCTAATAATGCATAATGAAATGTGTTTTAACAAGGAAAACAATGTGGTAAAGCAATTAGTGCTGGTTAGTAAATCAGAGACTGTAAATGGATGCTTCTAAAAAGCCACTTATAAGTCTGTGAATGTAGCTTAGCATTTTTAAGTCTTTGGTACTGGGAAATAAACATAAAGTAAAACAACATTGATATTAGTGGAAATCAGAACTTTTAGCCAGTTTTCTCTTGCAATGTGGATACTACTCAGTAGGCTTGAGTAGATATTTATTCAAAATCCAGGTCATTTGCATGGAGACATCAAGCCACATTGAAAAATATTGGAAAATATACCCATGATGTATATCTTTGCACTCATATGTATGAGTACGCATGTGTTTTCTGTTCATCATGTCTTCTTAATTTTTTGACAGTGGAACCACTGTTCTTTGCAGCTCAGATGGGGAAAATCCTTCTTCTCACTGACAGTAACATGCCTGTGACCTAGAATGGGCCAGTCCAAGTTACCCAGCCCTGCCTATAGTGATAAGTGCAGGGGTCAGAACAAGGTCCTATCAAGAGCTACATTTTCAGATCCTGCCACAGTTATTACCTATGGGGCACAAGCTTTAGATTCAGTAGTTCTGCATCGCTGGATGCAGTTCTACCTGGAAGCAGCAGTAGTGGATGTATTTGTTGCAGGAGTTGGTCTGTTCATTTCTACATATAAATTAGTTTAAGATAGGTATATCCTTGTTATTGTTCCTTAAAACAGGAAGAAACCTGAACAAGGTGTTAAAACATGTACTGTTGAGTGGCATAAAAATTTTGAAACAAACCAGGATATACTTCTTTGCAACCACAAAAAGATGCTACCAGAATATGTAAGTATCTCTATTTCACAAAGAATCATTTTACAGAATTCCTCTCAAAGGCAAAAGAAACCTTGTGCTCTGTTATCATTGCAGGCAAAGAGGTAGAGCTAATAAACTAAAAAATGAAGCACAATACAATAAGAAACACTAAATCACTCATAAGTAGAATTTATCCATAAAAGGACTTTACTGATCAATTTAGTGATACTGAACAGATCATTTTCTTACATTTCATGAACAAGATGAACTCTGTAACACACATCAAACTCACATTGGGTACTTAGTATCATGGCTGCCATAGAAACTACGTTTACCAATGTCATTTAATCTGCACAAATCCAATCAATAAAAACACAGAATGAGAACTGATGCACAGAAAACACTAACCAATATAATACTAAGCACACAATATGTATGCGACTCTAGCACTCCTACCTAATTGAAGGGATTTTTTTAACATAGATATCTAACACAAAGTGTTTGTTCTTTTTATGTTTTAAGTTTTGTCTTTTGTTTTTGTGAGAGGAATATAAATTTGTATTTTTCCTTTTTCCTCCTGTTTCTATCAGAAGTTTTAATGAAATAAAAGTTTAAGACAGTAGAATTATGTAAGAGAAGGTTGTTTATATTGTCATGTGGACAATCAGATTAACTGCATTTTTTTCATTTATTCAACAATTCTGTTAATAAGAATTGGATTACTCTTGCATGCTAGACACATAACATGTGCATTTTTCTATTGTTTTGAAAAAAATAAAGCTATTTGAGCCAGGAACTGATGAAGAGTGTTGAGTGATTTTAAAAATAATTTTAACTAGCACATTTCATTGTCAGCCTTGGGTTTCTCTACACATTTGAACCGAACAAGGTGGAGTTAGCCAGAGAAAACACTGAGAGGAACAAAGAATCTTTGGGTTATATTTGAGATTTACTGCTACTTGAAGCTCACTGAAAACTTGAGGAACTTGAGCTAGGGTTTTGTTCTTTTAGCAGCTCAAGAACCCAGGCTCATATGATCTGTTCTGTGTCCTAAGAGAGCATAAGTTTCTGGGTTAATATTTGCTCTTGACAAAGGTTAGACAGTTTAAAGACTAACTGGATTAGGGAGCTGACAAGAAAGATAAAAATCGGAAACAATCACTCATGGTCTGGTTGAAACAAAAATGTAAAGTATGTTCACTTTATTATGAGTTAGGAATAATCCATAGGGGAAAACCAATTTTGGTGGACAATTTGATGGAAAGAAGTTAAGTGAGGAAGCATGTCAGCCAAATACAAACTTGGTGAGCAAGCCACTGAAGCTTGGATACACATTCATGTGGGAGTGATTTAATTTTGAATATACCAATACCAACTGCCAGATTCCTGGCTATTCTATGCTGTGGTAGTTAAGTTGAAACAATCAAGTTGCATTAAGCAGAATATCATACATTAAGGAATAGTGGTGGTACTAGACATCTTTCTTTTAGGACTGTTAAAGAATTTTTCATCTGCACATATTGCTTTTACCACTATTTTTCTATTTGGTATAAATCTGAATGCAATTTATCCTATTTTTAACAGGTAGCTCTCTATTTCACTTGAATTAAAGATACATACTATTTTTCTGCTTGGTTCAACTGTGGATATCACAGAACACTATTCTGTAGGAACTATAGCAATGTACACTCCTTTCTCAAAATTTGCCAATTATCCCCCAAATTTGTTTGTTCAAATAAACAGTTTTAAATGGGAAGCAATTACTGAGTTGCTTTCTGTATAATCTAAGCATCATTTGGTCATTTCTAAGCAATTAATTTTATGCCAGTTGGCCAGGGAAGACATCAAATATTAGGCAAATGGAAAGGGCAAGAAGAGATGTGGGTAGAAAGGCTGCTGTACAGGAGAGAATCCAGAGGGAGCTGCTCAGGACATTCAGTATTCCTGCAGCTGGACTCTAATATCACAGGGCAGGGAGTGGACATTTGGAATTCTTTCAGCAAGTAGCAAAGCAGTAAACAATAACACAAACCTGGGAATTGACAGTATAGGACGGAGAATTCATGACGGTCTCCATACAAAAAACTACTGGTCTGATAAATTATGCTTGTGATTATGCAACTGGGAGATTTTACCTTTCATTTCACAAAGGTGAAGTGCAGTGGGTACACTCAGTGTGTAAACACATTCAAATGGGTAAGATGTGGAAACCAGAGTATAGAAAGCAAGAACATTACCTTTTTGAAAGTTACTATTTCTGTGGACTGATTGAATTACAGCCAAAGAATTAAGTACCACAAAAATCTATTGATAAGAGATGTGATTGAAACATATAGTAAATGTTTAAATTTTTAAAAAATTACAATAAAAGTTACATAATGCCGTCAATCTCCATCAAAATACCCTCCCAACCTCTGCTGCCAACCACACCACTTTTGTCACTTTCTGAAGCAGCTCTGGATGTGATCTTTTGTGACCATCTTCAGTTATGGCTGTCTCGATGTCCCGACTCCATTCAAAATGTTTACCTTGTAAACTTAATACAAGTTGTTGTTTTGCAATGTTTAAGGCAGAATCTAATTGGGATGGTTTCAAGAAAGAATTGTGAGGAATGGAGCGAAGAAATCCATGATAATGAGTGTAGAAAACTCATTATGTGGATTGGTTTCTTTTATATGAGAAACTAAAAATATATATTTATACACATACAAATATTCTGCTTCTTTTGAACTTTTTACATTTTGTATCTCAGTAGTAACTCCACACACTCAAGCAAAAAACTTTTCATATGACAACTGTGACCATTACCGGTCTTTAATGTCCACATTCTGCTTGTTCTATTTTCCAAACATGTTCTAAATCTGACAACTTCTTTCCTGCATCTAGTGCAAAACAAAGTACAGAAAAACAGGAAGTAGAGAGAAGTTCAAATAATTCCCTAAATTACATATTCCGCTGTGTCAAAAATCCTTTGACATATATGCTAGTTTGTTCATTTATACTACTAGTTTGTTTCTTTTACTATTTTTGTGCTGTCGTCTCTTTCTTCTTTGTAAGAGAAAAACTTTTTTGTCCATCCCTCGTACTCTGAGTAACTACTTTGAAGATAATAGCACAGTGTATTAACTATTATTATCCTCCTATTATTTTGTTATAAAATTTTGTATTATTTTTCATAAAATAAAAAAATTAAAAAGATTTACCTTTCATGGTCATCTTGACTTTGGGAAAAGCCAAAAGTCACATTGTTGACAGAGCCAGTGAATAAGGTATTGAGGACATACTGGAGTGTTTTTGGGAGCCTGACTTTCTATTGGACGGTATTCAACACCAGCAGCACTCACTGTAATTTGTATTACACATGATAAAAATACTCACAAAAGAGCACTTCCAGAACTGCCTAAGGAAGAGGTGGGATGGGTAAGTTTGAAGCAGGGGGTGCTGTGCTGAGGTGAATTAATGGCAGTGTGTCTTTGACTTTAACAATTTTTAGAAGTTAAGCAGTCACCATATATTTCAATCATACATCACACAAATGAATGAAATTTTAGTAAAAACAGTGTAGGTGAAATTTTATTATGTAAGAGAAAAAGACAAAGACATGCAAAGTGGAGTAGATAAGGTGGCAGGAGAGTATGGATATAACCTCAGACTGTGTCCTTTTATTTAATGAAATAAAGTCATCAGGTACAAGGACAAGGGAACTGGTGTGAGTGTTTTGAGGAGAAAGGTATAAGGCAGTTATTCAGAAGAACGGATTAGTAAATGAGCTAGAAAAAGACAGTACTTCAGCAGGGCAGTTTTAGAGACCTCTACAATGGATGGAAGACAACAAATTTAAAACAGTTGCTGTCTGCATGGCTTCTGTTGCTGCCACACTGTGTCACAGGGATGTGGGTAACAGTGGGCTGAGAGCTAGTGTTTGGTTTTATTAGGTATCACAAAGCAAGTAAGGGGGTGTTCATAATGATTGACCGTGGAATTTAACTTGGAGAACTGCGTAACATGAAGATTTGAGAAAGTAAGGGAGCATAAAAAGGTGGTGAGCCATTGTTTTTGTGGCAAAGTATTGTTTTTTCCTAGGCTCAGGGACTGCTGGAGTTGAAGTGTGTATTAAACAGTTTTCTGTCACTGCTGTAGCATATTACCACAAGGTTCATGGTTTATAAGGACATAGAATTTTTGTTTCACAATTTTGGGTCTCAGAAATATAAAAGTGCTTCACTGGGATAAGTCAAGATGATGGCAAGACTGGGCTTCATTTGGGGAGCTCCAGCACAGAACACCTCTCTCCTACCTCCCCGGGGCTGTTCCTCCGTTCCTTGGTTCATTGCTTATTCCACCTGCAAAGGCAGCTTTGTCCATTATATCTCCCTCAAGATGTTCTCTTTCTCTGTGCTTCTGACTGTCCTGCCCTCTGTTTCTCATTTAAAGACTCTTGCACCCACCTAGACAGTACCAAAAATCCATATTTTAGGGGTAGCTGATGGTCATCATAATTCCATTTACAACTTTAATTCCTCCTCACCATGTAATAGACCATGAATGAAGACACTGACATTTTGGGAGGCTTGACCTAAGATATTGATAGTAGTTACAGGAATAATTGGAGGAGATGAGAGAAGATGTATATAAAGAAAGAAACTTGAAACTGTTATTTAATCATGAGAAGGTAGAAGTTGAACATGTAAGCCAATTTCAGTGCAGGAGAGTAACCTATGGAATAGAGTGACTAGAGCTTTGAAATGACTGTATCTAAAGATGTACTAAAATTCTCACAGTATTATGACAACACAAACTTGAGAGATGATGGATGACTAGATCCTATTAATTATACTTTCAAAATATTTCTCAGTTGGGTTACTATCTCTCTTTCCTCATAGCTTCTGACCTAGTAGTTACAAAAATCTTTGCATGATATATTATAATCATTTTGTAAAGGTATTTATATCACTAGTACTACTTGCAATTAATTTGAAAAGAACATGGGATTCTGGAGTCAGATATTTCACAGTTTGCATATTGGCTTTGAGATTTACTATAGGACAAGAAAAAAGAAAATTAAAGCCTTATGAGTTTAAACATTCCCTACCTGTCAAAATAAGACACAATAAAATCACTTAATTTACAAGATTACTTCTAGAATTAAATGAAATAGCACCTGGCTAATTCATGGACCTAAATGGTGTCCAATTAATGTTAGTTTCCTTTTTTCTGCTCATTCTATAATGGAAACTTCAATGTGTGAAAAAAAGAATCTCAGACTCTTTTTGACCATAGAATGGAAAAGAAATTTTCTGCTGTGACATAAAAGGCCATTCATGAGATGGCCTTTTTATTTCTTAGCTTCTCCTCTTGGGCACAAGTTGTGGTAACTCCATTGGTGCTGAACCCACAAGGCTTAATTTCTAAATAGTATGGGACCCAGGAGATGAGTCAAGGCAAAAATTGCCAGCTGCTCACAAAAATACTGTTTTCTGTTTTTGTTACTGTGGAAACTTAACCACCTGGAATCAACATCTATGTTTTCTTTTTTAAATGACCTTTAGTCTAAATGTTCTCACCTTCTATAGAAAGATGGGCCATGTGTCCGGGTGCTGGGTAGCAGAATGGACCCAGAAGTGATCAAGCCTGGCTTTTACCTGGCTTACACTTCCATGCTCACTTTCTCCTTATTTGCAGGCCAGATGTGGATAACTCAGCAGAAGATTCTGAGCTTCTGAGGGTGGCAGAACAATGAGATGATAGGTGTTTGGATCCCTGAGTGATTGCACGAGGCAACTCCTCTCCCAATTTATGTTAGAGTGTGATATAATTTAAAAAGTTGTTTATGTGTAATAATTCATTAGAACTTATTGTTTCTAACATAACAAAAATTATTTGTTGTTATTTTAACACAGAAACCAAAGAGGAGTTACTGCTGTAATAAAACCTAAAGAGTATAATCAGGTATAGTGGTGCATGCCTTTAATTTCAGCACTTTGGGAGGCTGAGGCAGGCAGACTGGAAGTCTGAGGCAACATGGACAACTTGGCAACTCAGTGTGACCTTGTGTCATAAATAAATAAATAAATAAATAAAGCCAGGGATATAGCTCAGTGCAAAGTCCATGGCTCAATTCCACTGCCACAAAAGCAAACCAAAGCAAAAATAACAAAAAATGTGTTGTTTGTTTAATGGTTTGGCTACCAGTTATAAACAGCAGTTGTGTGCTGGGAGCCATTAAATTTGGAAATTCACCACACCTGCGGGAGCTGGCCAGCAAGGTCTGAGAACAAAGACCACCTGGGATGAGCCACAGACACAAGTGATTCTGAGCACCAAAATTCAGCCCCTTGGATTGCCATACATGCAGATTACTAGGCAATGGAGTGTCAAGTGACGTTAAACTGTTGAATGTATAAGTAAATGCCCCTACAGTGAGGGGGCAGTCTCTTTTTCTTCCATCAGGAGAAAGAGGTTCTCCACTTTCTTCTCTTCTTTATTTTTCTCATCCTCCCACCATCCTTCCCCTGGAAAACATCTGGAGCTGTGTGGGTCATGGTATACTGGCGCCTGAACATGAACTGGGCTAGGAGGAAATACTGGGTGGGGGGGACACTTCTCATTTGTGCACAACTCGGGGGAGAACTGCATTGGTAGTGGTCAGTATTCATTGCTGGCATGAATTGATATTGACATCATCGGGTCTTAAGCTTGGGGCATTGAAAAGCAGGTTCACTAGAGCCAAAAAAGAGTTCACTAGTCAGAGAGAGAAAAAAAAGGCTTAGGAGAGACCAAATTGACAAACAGGCTTAAGAGAGACCAAGTTGACACACAGGTTTAAGAGAAGCCAAAAACAGAGAAATAGGCTTGAGAGAAGCCAAAGACAGAAATAGGTTTAAGGAAAGTCACAGGAAAAAAAATGGCTTACAGAAAACAAAAGCAAAAAAAATATTGATTTTATCAGTTGTTAGACATAGGGAAAGCAAATTATCAAGAACCACAGATACATATAATATATATATATTATATATATATATATATATTATATATATATATTTGATGTATGCTTGATTCCTGTATTTACATTTCTTTTGTGGATTTTGATTAGGGAGTATCTTAATGATTATAAGATTGTTGAGGCTGCCACAAAGAAATTGGCTCAGAGCAATATTTTAAAATCAAGTCCCAAGCAAGAAAGAGATGGCAGAATAACAGAAACGCCAATAAAGTTTAAGTAGTCTTAACTTTGCTCAAATGGATAAGGAGAGATAGGGAATAACTCTTCCCCACAAGAGGAGAGCTTTGCTATGAATTCCACTGTACAACACTCCATGGCCTTAATTGCTCTACAAGTGATGATTTCCACCCTTTCAGTTCAGAAAAAGTTTTCTATATTACCTCCTACCACCACCTATGGCCCTACAGCCCTATTTGCCTTGGGTTTTATAAAGCCTCTAAGACAACAGATTATGGCCCCAAATGATTGGAAAGGAATAGATAAAGCACGTTTAAGTCTGGGGGATTATTTGTTTTGGTTAGAAAAATTTTTTGAATTGTGCACAGATCAGATCTCTCCCAATGCTGCTCAGAATTTAGCCTACAAAAGATATGTTAACTGAAGAGGATACCTTTGCTGCAAATATTTGATCAACTTAGAATTGCATCCACAAGGACATGGAGGGAACTTCCTTCGTCAGGTAAAAATCCATTAATTTGACTTTTGGCCTTAAAAGTCTAAAACCACTTCAGCATTTTACCTGTAGAAATGCATATAAATGGTGTAAGGCATAAAGAACTTCCCTGGGGGCAGCCAGCTGTGCTTGGCTTGGTGTGATGGGAGGCTCCCAGGGACCTGCGTGGTGGAATTGGGGTTTGCAGTCCTTCCTCCTTTCTGCTACAAAGGGAATTCTGCAGGGGCTACCAAGCCTTTCAGTGGCTGACCTGTGCCCTGTAGCACTGGCCCTGGGCCAGGAAGGCAGGAAGTGGCTCCGCAAAGATGGAACAGGGCTCTTGTGTGCCCGAGTCTTCCCCGGTTTCCCATCATCTGCACCTGAGCTTTATGCATTGAGAGCTTACAAGGTGCTGGCACCACTTGTTCTCAGATCCCCAGTAGCAGCGGGGCCACCAAGTCAGAATGGGAGTGTGCCCAGTGCCTAGGGTCAGCTGGTGATGACAGTGGCTATGTGCTGGTGTCCCCTCACCAGTCCAGGATCTCCCTACAGTCTACCTAGGCACCAGCCAGCCATTCCCACTGCTTTGAGGTGGGGAAATGGGAGCCACAACCTCAGGTGGGAACCGCAAATGGCAAAGGAGAGCCCAGGATGCCTAAATACAAAATGCAGGGCTTTTTTTTTTTTTTCCTTCTGTACATTACCACAAAATTTCCTTATAATCCTCAGGTCTAAAAATAGTTAAAGGTGCTCATAATTTAAATTTAAAGAAAACAAAAAGGGAGTTCACTTCATAATATATTTCACTTGGCAGTATATACTATTTAAAAAATTTTAAATTCTAATAAAGTTGGCACTATTGCACCAGAAAGATCATGCAATCAAATAAGGCTAAAAAGAGTAATTCAGAAAGATCTTCATACTGGACCGTGAAAACACCTGGTCCAGTGCTAATTTGGGGTCGAAGGTATGCTTATGTTTTTCCAGGAAATGCCAAATGGTCTATCTGGCTGCAATTGTGTGCTGTCCAGCTATATCAGGGGCCCAAATGCAGAGAAGGAGTTGATTTCACCTCTTGAGAAACTGATGCTCAGTCGTATGGCAGTGATGCCTCAGAGACCATGCCATAACCAATAAAAAAAGGATGAAGCTACCACCAACCTTAATTGACCCAAGATGCCCAAAAAATGGTAAAGTCTAGTAGGTGATAAGTATATAGAAACAACAACTAAAAGTTTAATGAAAGTAAGGGACACAAAAGTTACTAGCATTCTTAAGCTAAAAAAATGTTAATTTTAGACAAAATTTTGTCATTCCCAAATTCTTTTTACAAGAGATCTCTGCTAATTGACCTACAAAAAAATCTGACTAGTCAATTTATAGTTATAACTTCTAAATTTGTAAAAAATTGTTATAATTCAATTTGGTTAAAATATATTTGAGTGCACTCTGATTTTGTAAAGTGTTTGTCAGCCTGCCTGTGTATATGTTGTTTGTCTAATTTGTTTGTAAGCAGTTTGTGGGAGTCAGTTGAGCTACTGATTGTTTACATGTGTGGAGCCAAAATCACAAATGTCCATATAGGAGTACTCAAATGGCATGAAACACCTGAGAAACACCCTGAGGTCATGGGGTGCCTGGCTGAACAGCTGTTAGAGGCCCAAGAACATGGAGTGTAAGAAGCAAGCTAGTTCAGTAAAGGGGCATAGTACAAGTGTTTAAGTAGCCCCCTAGGAACTTAGAGAGTTCTCATGGACACCAACAAGCTGTATGCTTCTTTCTGTATCTCTCACCAACAAACTGTGCACTTGTTTTTGTATCTGAACAATTTTTTCTCTTCCTTTTCTGTTTGAATTTTTGGATGATTTAATCAGGGTTCACTTGGATTACAGATTTAGAAAGCATGCTTCTAAAGGTTGCCAGCTGGTCAAAATGATACCAAAATTGGTTATGTAAATGTGATGTATATTATTTATTATTAACTTCAGAGTCTCTCATTGTTTAAAAATTAATGGGTTAAATGTTATGACTGGGTTTTTTAATAAGTCATCAAAGTATTATTAAGATAATTAAACAAAAATCCCTTATGGTTGGGATTATTGGACAGGACTCTAATTGATGAATAAGAAAGCATCTGCCTGGTAACATTTAACCAGTTCTTGTTCATTAATCAGAAGCCCCAATGATCTACATAGCCTTATGGGAGACATGGCAACTAAAGTTATAAAATATATTATTGCAATATGTTCACATTGGCCATTGTCAAAAGAATGTTGCTGATTTAAAGATGCACATACAAAGGTTTTGTAGGGCTCTGACAGATTGTTATTAACCTCATACTGTATGCATGCATTCATGCTTTTAGATGTACAGGTCTTCCAAAGTATAAAAGAGATTGTTTATGGTGACTGAATTTTGTTCTAGATTCAGATCTCTGCCTCCAAAAAGTGCTTATGAGATGTACATTCCAGGGGCTAGGGATTTAGCTCAGTTGCATAAGTGCCTGCCTTGCAAGGAGGCAGTCATGAGTTCAATCCCCGGTACCGATAAAAAAAAAAAAAAAAAGGAGATGTACATTCCACTAGAGATAATCAAGCTTGGTAAAAGCTTCTTATGTGTTAGATAGGGATGAGTGACCAAAAAGGGGGTACCTTATGTGAAGAATGCAAGTTTAAGTGTCTTACAAAATGTTATTATGATTTTCATGCTATAATTTTGTATATGTTTTTTCCCTAATTTTCTGTGTAAAATATGCAGATGTTTGTTAACATTCTACAGGTATTCAAATGTTAAAACATTCATGGTTAATGGGAAATAACAGTTCCATTTAATGTTTCACATTTAGATAAGATAGTAATGTTAAGCTTACTCTTTCTACCACACTGTACTGTTATCAGTCTTTTCTTCTGGATGTTCAACAACTGAGGTTTAGAGACTAAAAATTAGAGAGATAGATAGGCTAATGATCCGGCCTGCGGGCCAATGCGTGGGTTTTCCCCTAGAGGAAGGAAAACGGGGCGGGGGCAGGGTGAAGAGAGAGAGACGGAGGCAAGTTGAAGTTTCCCAATCAAACCTCGTTT
>PVLA01014662.1:0-29232 GCA_004027455.1 Hydrochoerus hydrochaeris
ATCCTCCGTGCGGTCTTTCTCTCCCTTCTCGGGAAGCAAGTCTGCAAGTGCTGGGAACATGCGGTTCCCGAGTCTGTGTCATCCTCGTTTTCTACTCCACAGCTGCCTTTTCCATCTTGACCCATCGAATTGGCCAGAATGTGGCCCCCCATGTTCACATCTTTGTTGCCAACATGTACCTTCTGGTGCCGCCCTTTCTGGACCCCATTGTTTATGGGATGAGGACGAAGAAAATTCGAGACCATGTTCTCAATTCTCTAAGGGTGATGGTTTCCTGATTACGCTGAAATTGCAAGAGAGTAACTACAGGGGAAAAACGGAGGGCAAGTAATTAATCCTTAATAATAACTGCCATTGTTCTCACAGAAATGAGACATTTATTAGGTTTTAAAGGAAAGAGTCACTTCCTGGAATAGAAATTACTGAATGCTATCACAACTATGTAATCCAGATGTAATGGCATGTGTTACCTGAGTTTTGAGGAGCTTACTCAGAACTTCAGGAATAATAACTTAGTGTCTCCTTTTGTTCTTTGCTGGTTCTAACCTATTGTACAATGCAATTGTCACTATTTCTATAAGGAATGATTCAGAAATAAAAGTAACTCAAGAAAGTCTCAATATATGATAGAAATATTAATTATCACTCTCAATATTCTACAATGAAATCGATACATCTTCAGTTGGCTTCTGAATATGTTAGATAATTTTTGTGAATGTTTATGAGACAGCACAAGTATGGTAACTTCTCAGTTTTTTGTTTGTTTCTTTATTCATTTATTATTTATTGAGACTTCATATCACCATATATATAATCTAGCCTGACCTTGAATTTACTATGTGAATAGTCCTGGACCATTGATCCTCCTGCTTCAGGCCGACATGAACTTATTATGCTCCTGCCTCAGCCTCCTTCACTGCTGCTCATCGAGACTACTTCAATTGTCATTATCTATTTATAACTATTTTGATATCTATACATCCAGATTATAGATAACTTCCTAGTAATGTGTGTGCATATGTGCACGCATGTGTCAGTGTTTCCCAGAGAAAAAGATATAATACAAGATATACAAGTAGATAAGAATGTATAAGGTGGGTCCACAATGACCCTCAGAATCATGTGTGGAAGATGCAGAGCATCTGTCCACACTCAGGATATTCAATGGATCCAGTTAAGATGGAGTCACTGTGTCCCAAGTGTGTATCAGGAGGCTGCTGGGTCTGGCATACAGGCTGAAGAGTCTATGCTGGAAGGCTGAGGGTCTGCACTGGAAGCAGAACAGTCTACACTGGATCCAGGAGATGATGTCCAAGGTGAAGGTGAAGACTGGATCTTCTTTGAAGAAATAGCTTCTCCTTCATTTACCCTTAGTGCTATCCAGGGTAAGTCACTTAGGGTGGGTCTTCCAACCCTTGAAGTATAGTATTGCTGAATCAATTTTGTTGAGATTTTTTTACTCAACACAATCAACCATCCCAGTGCATGTGTGTGCTCATGAAACATGAAACTTTCATCATTAAACTTGCACACTATCAATTATTATAGGTAGCAAATGAAAGCTGCATGAATTTCTAGTCTTCTGTTTCTCCATTTCTCTACATCCATACACTCTTTGTTCTGTCCAGGGAGCTCATTAATAATAGTGCCACTCATTAGTACTATAATTAATAAAATATTTCTTAGCATAATTATTGCAAGTATAATTTCATTTACTTGTGTCTTAGATATTGTAATATATAACACATATATATTGTGGTTGTTTAATAATATATGATTTAGTATATATAAATATTTTGCATATATTGTAATTTAAATTGTATGGTTATAACTTTAAACTTTGATTATTTTTTTTTCTCATTTTGGAGATGAGAAATTAGGAATCATAGAGAGTAAACACCTTTCCCATTGGTAAAGTGTGGAGCTGAATTGACATAAAAGGAGTAATCCTATGTTTACGGACAACCTTCATTTATTTTTTACTCCAGATATCTCTCAGTATTTCATGTGTATATATGTTCAATGAATGATTCTTTATGGAATGAATATATCCATGTTTTACAAATATACATGCATTTTCATGTATTGTAGATCCCATATTTAGGTGATCTTCATAATTGTTGTATATAAATAAAACCATGTGATACCCTGGAGCAACTCTCTGCTGAGAAAGGAGAGCACAGCGGCGCAGCAGCAGCACCAGCTGTGTCTCCGGCTGAAGCATTTATTAGGGGAGTGTGGATCTCTGAGACCGTTTCCCAATACAGACTGCATCTCACTGAAGATTTCCCAACTATGGAATTCTGACTGTATTTTTTTGTAGTTAGTTGGAGCTATGTTTGATAATGAAGCTTAGCTTTATTTCCAGACAAATATGAAGATCATTTCTATGTTGGTTTTGGAGACGTAAACAGCAAAGTCATCACATGTAGATTATCTACTAATGTATATCAAATTGGAAATATTCAGCAAAATAACAAAAAAATATATACATATTTTTCAAATTCATTAAATTCTAGCTGAGTTGATATATAGGCTGTTATTTGTTCACACAGTATTTTCTTTCCTGCCAGGTTGTGCTAGATTCTGATAAAATTTAAAAAAAAAGTCTTTCCTCAAGACAGCTAAAATTCTTTTGCAGATGATACAACATAGTCAAGTGGTGCTCAAATGCAGATATATAGTGAATATTAATTATTGCTATCAAGAAATGAAAGCGTTTCTATAAGGTACTTAGCATTGGTATTGATCTAGTCACTTGGAATCATGGAAAGTTTCCTTAAAAGCCTCATTTGATTGTGTGAAGTTGGCTGTCTATGGAAAGACAGCGAGGACATGGAAATGGGGATTGTGATGTTACAAGTGGTGCAAACAAGATACAGAACAGGTCCGGATGGCCTGGATCACAGAGAGGAAACTGAAGAGGGGCTTGAGTAAGACTGGGATTGTAAGATGCTAATAACATGCTAAGTATACCCAACTTCATCATAAAAGTACAGACAGTAAAAATTTTATGCATAGGGGTTACATGACAACGTTCATTTTTTTAAAAAAAAATGACACTCCATGTTAATCTGAGAGTTAATCTGAGATAACTGATTTTTGTGACAGTACGGATGAATGTGGAGGCATTATGCTAAGGGAAATAAACCAAAGGAAGAAAAGAAAATGCTTTGTGAGATTGCTATGTAGAACCTAAAGCACTATTCAATACACTGGAAAAGGGGATAGAAAAGTAGTTGTCAGGAGTGCAGCACAGCGACATGGGATTGTAGATCAAAGAATTCAACAGTGCGCTGATCTAGGGCTAATCTAGAGTTCCTATGCATACAGTGACACTGGCAGTTATCACAGTGTACTGTTATGCAAATTTGCTGGTTTAGAAAATCTTAAGGGCTTTTATCATAAAAAGGTAATCATGAGTTGACAGATAACTTAATTTTCTTGAAGCAATTATTTCTCTATGGGGATAAAAACTTCTTGTTTCTTTAATATTATAAATTGTTTTAAATGTGTGTTTTAAAAATGTGTTTCTTAAAAGGATCATCTTCATGGTGGCAATGAGATACATGGTGCTGCTGTTGCTACTGTAGCAAAAAAAAATTAAGTAATAAATGCAATAGATTTTGTAAGGGACAGGGACCTTTCATGATCCAAATGAACAGTAACCACAATAAAAATAATTAGATCAGTTTTACGCAACCTAGAAATACTTTAGACTGTAGGACTTGGCTTAGTGGAGTCACAGGTCATTAGTGTATAAGAAGTTTTGTTTTCCTGACACAAATACAAACATTATTCCTCATGTCTTGAGTGTTGGCTTTAATTACCAAGATACTTCCAAAGACTAGAAGGGCAAGGTGGGGGGGGTTCTATGACAGTCAAGAAACACTGAAGAATCCTGGTGAACACTACCATGGGCAGGTGACCAAGAAGAAAATCTTCAGGAATGAGTCATACGAATAAAATTTCCCCTTAAAATGATGTTAAGGGAATAGCATCATCTCACAGTCATAAATTCCACTGACTATCAGGAATATAAATTAATAATTCATTGCACGCCACTAAGAAAACTTTATGTAGATCCAAACTGAAGGACAATTTGGAAGACTCTAAACAAAAATTCTAAAATTCTCAGGTCAAGAAACAAGGAAATTTCTGGACATTGCTATAGTCCAAACAATGTTAAAGAGACATGATACCTTTAGCTCACACAAAAATAAAGAATAAATCTGCAAACATTTTATAGATTTTTTCCAGATTGAAACAGGAAGATATTAGTCATATCATAACCACAATTAATTTGTAAACAATATGATAAAATTAATATCAAAATACTATGTATTTGACATAAGAAACAAAAAAGAGAATATACCAAGCTACCATAAAATGATACAGAGAAAGTCTTTGACAAAGTCAAACATCCATTCATGAAAAAGATCTCTGAAGAAGATATCTACAGAAAGACTTAATCTCACTCTTATAAAGGCCACTTATGACAAACCTACTGCCAACAATATATTAAATAGGGAAAAACTGAAAGCTTTCTTTCTAAACTCAGGAACAAAACAAGACTATCATCAGTGCTATGCAATATATGTGAAATATTATCCAAAGTACTCAGAGAGAGAAAAAATAAAAGAGATATATTTAGGAAAGAAAGAAACAGAATTATCATGATTTTAGGTGACATAGATGAACCAAAAACTCCACCAGAAGATTTCTAGAGTTAATAACCAACACACGTTCATGAGAAAAACTCTAAAGAATGTCGGAATATAAGCTGTTTATCTCAAGCTGATAAAAGCCATCTACGAAAATATAACAACCAAATTATATTAGATGACAACAATTGAACATTTTCACTCTAAAATCAAAAACAAGACATAGATGGATACTATAAACATTGCTGCTCAATGCAGTTCTTTAAACATCAGCCAGAGCAATTACACAAGAGAAAGAAATAAGAACAGGAGAGGAAGAAGTTAAATTATTGTTATGCATAGGTGACATGATATTCTACATAGAAGACCCCAAAAATTCCACCAAAAGGCTTCAAAGTTTAATAACCACATTTGGGTGAGTAGCTGAATATATCAAGTCAGCATGCAACTATCATTTGCCTTCCTGTACATAAATACAAACTCACTGACAGAAATTTGGGAAACAACTCCTTTCATAATAGCATTGTGAAAAATGAAATGCTTAGGAATTAGTCTTAAAAAGAAAGTAAAAAATCTGTACATTGAAAACTACAGTACTATAAAAAAGGAGATTGAAAAAGAGATCAGGAAATGAAAGTATATCCCATGCTTTTGGGTAAGAACTAATATAGTGAAGATGATTGTACTGCCAAAATTCTTATACACATTTGGTGAAACCTCAATCAATACCATTAGCATACATATCAGAACTATGAAAAACATTCCTAAAATTCATTCGGAATACAAAGAGACCTGGCATAGCAAATACTATTCTGGGAAACAAAGGCAAGGCAGGGGGGCATCAATAATCACTGACTTGAAATTATGCTACGGTAGTATTGTGATAAAAACAGCTTGGTACTAGAAAAACAAACAGACTGAATATAAATGGAACAGATCAGAGGGTGCAGAGAAAACTCCAAACACACTTAGCCACCTTATTTTTGACAAAGGGGCCAAGTACTTTTAATAGAAGTAAGACAGCTTCCTTAAAAAATGGTTCTGGAAAGAGTGACTTTCCATATGCCATTGACTAAAACTACACCCATGTCTCTCACCATACCACAAAGTAAAATCAATAATGCTAAAAGATCTAAATATTAAACCCAAAACAATAAATTTGCTGGAAGAGAGGTCAGGTAGAACTCTTGAAGACATAGGTGTAGGCAAAGATCTCATGAAAAAAATCCTGATCGCACTGGAACTATTAAAAGCAACCAACAGCTGGGGTCTCATTAAAAAGCTTTTGCACAGCAAAAAAAATCACTAGCAGAATCAAGAGACAACTCATATAATGGGAAAAATTTTAGCCAATTGTTGCAAATATTGTGGCACATTTGAAGGATCATCTATGGAGTCTAAGAAGGCAAATAAGCTTTATTATCCAGCTGATGACACCCAACTCAGAGTTCGGAAATATCAACTCCTGGAACTGGTTGGTTACACATTATACAGGGACTGATTTCTAGAGCTGAGAGTAGCCTCGATATTTCCTTATTTGGCCTGGATGTTGGTGATGTGGATGGGGATTAGGTAAAGTCTTAGAAAGGGTTTTCTGTTCTGAAATGAGGTCATTCAGGGCAAAGTCGTCTAGTGTCACGGTTGCGTGTCTCAGAGGGGCAGGCAGAAAAGAAGGGCTCAGGAGCTAAAATGGAGTCTTAACTAAAATGGTGTTGCCAATGCTTGCTTCACTCAACCTAAAGACTAATACCTAGAACATACAAAGAATTAAAAGATATCAGATCCCTCAAATTTAGAGACCCAATCCAAAAATGGGTATCTGAAAAGAATAGATACTTCCCACATGAAGAACCAAAAATGGCCAATAAACACATGAAAAAATGTTCAAGGCCATTGATCACTGTAGGGATGCAAATTAAAACAACACTGAGACCCCATCTCATTCTAGAAAGAATATCTATTACCAAAAATTAAAGCAATAATAAATGCTGGTGGGATTGTGGGGAAAATGAACGACTTCTCCACTGTTGGCGGTAGTGTAGTCTGTTATAACAACTGGGCAAACTAGTGTGGAGATTCCCCAAAAAGTAGGCTTAGAGGTCCAATTTGACCCAGTTATTCCCCTCTGGGTATCTTCCTGGAATAACTCATACCATGATGATATATGCACACCCATGTTTAGAGCAGCACACTTCTAATAGCTAAATCTTGTGAACAACCTAATGCCCACAACCAAAGAATGGATAACAAGTATGTGTGTTTTTATAAAATGGAGTACTACTCAGTCATAAATAAGGATAAACATGAGACATTTCTAAGTAAACAGATGCACTTTGTGACCATACTCTTAAGTGAAATGAATTGGACATGTGTGTAAATATCACATTGTCTTTCTGTAATGAAAAACTGAAGGTATAAATAAGGTGCATATGTGTAGCAGATATTGTGAAATATGATGAAATTGTTCCAAAGGTAAGGGGAACTAAAAAGGAGACAGAGAAAGGAAGAAAGGGAAATTTTTTTAAATGAGAAAATAAAGATAAAATGGCAGCAAATCTTTGTAAATCAAGAAAGAGGGATTTAAGGGAGGGGAAGGAAATGGGAAAAAAGGGGAATCAAGACATACCATGTACAGGATTCCCTATGATGAATGTCATGAATATGCATATCTAAATTATACTAATCTACTTAATTTAAAAAAAAATGTCCAAATAGCTGCATCTGGTCTTTTCAAATGTTGATAGAAATGAAACTACAAAAAAGCAGTGATGTGAAAGAATAGAACGCAATCACAGAAATCTGTTTCATTCGCAAGGCTGGACTTGTTACACAAGGAAAGAAGCTGTTTTCCATTAAGCATAGGCAGTTCACTCACAGTACAGGAAATTTGTTGTGGTGCATGAGTTCAAGTCAGTTATCTTAGTATATGTGTTGAAAGCATCTTTGGATTCTTTATGTCTCTCGGAGATGTTGAAGCCACATAAGAGACAATAAGGAAAGGATACACAAAATTTTGAATTCAAAAAACATAAGAAACAACTTCCATGAGACTAATATAAATGATGGGCCTTAGGAATTATACGCAGCATCAGGGGGCCACTTGGTATAGTGATTTTGAATTTAAAGTGAGACCCATCAGCTTGCCACATATTCTTTTCTCTACATTTTTATACACTCATGAAAAGGATCTCCACTTTACTCCAACTCTTTGGAATATAATCACAGTCTCTCATGGAGTAGAGTGACCATGTATGTTTTAACATGAGACCTACAGGAACTCCAAATTCTTAAGTCTTACTCCTTTTAGAAAAGCAAATAAACAAGTCAATAGCAACAAAAATTTATCTGGTTTCTGTTTTCTTATGGGTTGCATGGTAATTTACTATTTGCAAAAAGTTGCTTTGAAAACCAGGTGAGAGGGGCTTTCAGGCAATAGCCTTACAATCCAGCAGAAGATGATCGTTCTGTACATATCTATTAGCTGTAACTTAGGTTTTAAGATCTTATTTCATCTGACATAACCAGTGAATATGTCATACAGAAAAGCAACCAGCAGAATTTTAGAAAATAATGGCTTTAGTATTACTAAGAGGCATTACCTGATAATTAATTCAATTAAAAGTAATTAAATTCTAGTATAAAGTCCTTTGGTAAGAGGATCCTTATCCCAGAGGGCTGCTAATTCTTCTACCACATATAGCAATTAATCCAATGGAATCAGGAGTCCTCTTATCCCAGATCATGGTGTTCAAGGAGTCTTTGCCTTGTTGCTTCTAGAAGAAGGTGTCTCTAGATCCTCTGTTTGTAATTTGGGTGAGTGAAGGCAGAGGTACCAAACAGAAAAGGAAAAAAAGGCTACATTAAAACATCTCAATGTATAAAATTATGAGATCCTCAAATGGTAATATTCAACAATTTTAACATCCATAATAGATTGAAGGCAAAAATCATAGATATATGCTAAGAACATATCTTCCTATCATTGATATATTTAAGAACAGTTACTTCTTTATTAGTTGAAATATACAGTCTAGGTATTTCCAGTTAGACAGGAAATAACTCAAGAGCTATTTGACAGAACCGGCTACAGCTTCAAAGTCTCCTTTGTAAGCAAAAACTGCTCAATATCTCCTTTCAAAATGGTCAAATGATCAGTCACAGGCACAGCTGTGCAAGGAAAGACTTAGGAATAATGCAGGAGCATTGCTTACTCACTGACGTGAGCAGAGGGCAGAGACAGGCTCTACCAAATCCTTTCACTTTCTTCCTTTGTTTTTAAAAGAAACAAGACCAACACATTCTCTCATTTATGTTAAATATTGTTTTTAAAATCTAGAAGAAAGAATTTTGAATATTTTTTCTGTATGGAAATAATAAATGAAATTTATATGTTTATCCTTAATTAACATTTGTTACAACCACTAAAACAAAACAATTACAACACTAACAAAATTCTTTTATCTATGAATTTTTACATAACTATTTAAATTTAAATTTAATTTATAATGTTATTATTGATGTACTTCATTTTTAATCTTGTTAGTATCTTTTATCTCACAGAAGAGAGACAACAATGTATAAAGTATAGATAGTATTCCAGAATAAAAGTTCTGAACCATAAAGATTTCACCTATTTGCAAATTTCAAAGGAAAAGTTCATATATTTATGACTACTACTTTCTAACCTGAACCATGATTTCTAGTCAGAAATCTGGAAACACTGATGACTCTGAGAAAAATAGCATGGTACATTTTATTAGGTACCATGTTTGTGTTCCATGTGTGATGTACATCTGTACATATTGAGTAAATTCTGCTTGTGTTTTATGTGTGATGTTATTAAATACATATCTGTACATAATGAGTAAAATTATTTGAGCACTGATATGGTAGGTTTGAAGGAGAACTGATATAATACTAGAAAAATCAAATGGTCCTTGGGTACTTGAATCACTGGATGCATTTACTGGTGTGGAAAAATATCTGACACACAAAACCTGTTTTTATTTTCCCCTGTTGGCACAGGACGGTGAAGAAATATAGGTCCTCTCAGGATCAATATGTTAACTTTGAAAAGATCAGAGAATCAATAGAGAGCTGTGAATTAGTTTCATTTTCTCTTTAAGTAGAAATCCGGATTATATAAATCTTCAAGCTCTCAGTGAAAGCACCAATGTGCTTGAAATGTACCTTAAAAAGCTTCTCAGTCTTTCTGTTTCTGAAGTACTGTTTCATATACCTGCCAGAACAGAAGTCATCAAGGTCTACCCAAAGAGCAAAAGCCTTTTTCATTTTACTGTGAGAAGAGCTGGTAGTGATGTTTCTTTTAACTGTGATATTTAGTTATCTTGTGTTACCCTGTGCAATTCTTAGAAATAAAATTTCACTTATACAAGGGTCAGAAAGCATCTTAAAACAGAATTTAAGAAGATGGCTGTGGAGGTACACAAAACGTCCTGCAATTTGCCATGACTGAATCATCTGTGCTCATATATGTACAGACTCACAGTAATTCCTAAATGTGCTAAAGTTTACACAATTTAATCCTTTGAGAAAGTCACATGTCACAATAATGACATACACATGCACGTTTATACTATACAGGTCATAATTGTAAATATATATATATATATATATATATATATATATATATACATATATACAGTTACACAGTTGAACAAACCTATTGAAAATTGTAAGAAAAGATAAGGGTGAAATGAGAGTGCAGAAAATAATAAATGATAAATATCTGTTAGATATTATCCAGAAAAGATACATAAAGTTTTTAAAGGAAAACAAAAAAAAAATGGAAGGGAAATTGCCTTCAAAAATATATATGATACATGACAAAATTTTTAAAAGAAAGAAGCTTTTGATGCTTTCATGAAAAAGCTAACTTTGCTCCTGATTAAAAAAATTGTTTTAAAAATTGTACTGAATTTTATTCTACTGTTTATATACAGTTAACAAATTATATCTTATCAAATTCATGAATTTTGTTCCCAGTATGAAGATGAATTGTTAGGGTAATAGCATGGTTTCAGTCTAGTATTATCAAGAATTTTTTTTTTTTAGTCTAAACTCCAAGCTTGAAACTCTTCTAATAAAGCGTTTTGTGCTTTTCCAGATTCAATTTCCATTTGATTTCAGGGTTGGTCGTAATGACTCTGGTAGACAGCTACTCTTGTAAAAAGGAGCACTCCGTCCCTAGAAGACAGAGCACAACTGAACAATGGAACCGGCCAACAACTCTCTAGCATCTCCCGTGACTTTCTGGCTGATGGGCATCCCAGGACTGGAGCACATGCACGTCTGGATCGGGATTCCGTTCTGCTCCATGTACGTGGTGGCTGTGGTGGGGAACGTGACCATCCTGCTGTGGTGAGAGCAGAAAGAAGCCTCCACGAGCCCATGTTCCTCTTTCTGTGCATGCTGTCAGTCACTGACCTGGTCCTCTCCACAGCCACATTGCCGCGCATGCTCTGTCTCTTCTGGCTTGGGGCCCAGGACATTGCCTTGGATGCCTGCCTGGCTCAGATGTTCTTCATCCACAGCTTTATAGCCATGGAATCAGTGCTCTTCCTGGCCATGGCCATCAACCGCTATGTGGCCATCTGTGACCCACTGCGTCATGCCACGATTCTCACCCACAGTCGCCTTGCAGAGATGGGGCCGCTGTGCTGTTGCGGGGAGCAGCCTTCTTTACCCCGCACCCCATCCTGCTCAAGCAGCTGCCCTACTGCAGAACTCGTGTCACTGCTCACACCTACTGTGGGTTCATGGCTGTGGTGAAGCTGGCTTGTGTAGACACAGGAGCCACCAAGCGCTACAGCCTCACTGTGGCCTCTGCCATTGATTCTAGTGACTGTTTTTTCATTGCACTGTCTTATGTTCTCATTCTCTGTGAGGTCTTTCATCTCACTTGTCAGGAAGCAAGTCTGAAAGCTCTGGGAACATGTGGCTCCCATGTCTGTGTCATCCTCGTTTTCTACTCCACATCTGGGTTTATTTTCTGACCCACCGCTTTGGCCACAGTATTGCCCCCTGGATTCATATCTTTATGGCTAACATGTACCTTGTGGTGATGGCCTTTCTGAACCCCACTGTTTATGGTCTGAGGACAAAGAAAATTCAAGATCAGGTTCTCAGTTTTCTAAGGAAGAAAACTGTCTGAGTATGAAAACACTTTTGCCATGATTGTAACAAAATGGAAAATGAAAAGGGCAAATAACTATTTCCACTCTCGTATTTGACATTAAAATTATTCCAAGGGAAGTCAAACATGCATCCCATGAAATAGAAGTTTTATAATTTTAATGAAACTGTGTAACCTAGGTGTAACACTGTGTGCACCTGCATTTTGGGGGAGCTTACTTAGTACCTGAAAGATGATAATTACAACTCCTTCAGCTTCTTGTTGATAATAATCAACTGTTAGTAGCCTACTTTAGAAATGACTGAGTCAAAAAGAAAAGGAATCTTCAGAAACATCAAAAATTCCTATGAGAAATATACAATTTAAAATGAATGGTCACAGTCAATGTTCCACTGCAGAAGCAAACAACTGATTTCACTCTGAATGTTATCAGAACCTTTTGTGGACATCCCTAAGGATGGACACATGGGCAAGGCCTTTATAGAATGGTTCTATGTTACAACTGACAGGAAAAATGTAGACCTTCCATTCTTCATAGAATGTTTTCTTTCTACAAAGGTTAACTTATTATTACTATTATTTTCCACCTGCAAAATCCTGCCTTGTAAAACTTTTATTAGAGTCTCCTAAAACCAAAGGGAACTAATTCTGACTCTGAGTATTAGATAGCATTTGAAGCTTTAGTTCGGCCACTATGATTTAGATCTACTGACCTTCAGGATAACTGTCTGTTGTTAAAGGAAGAATCTATTTTTGCAAATTACTCATTTTTATGTTTTTGTAATTATTCTACATGAAATACTGATAATGAAATTATTAAAAGGAATATATGTATGTATTTTGTTGGAAACGTGTATGTTTTTCTTTACTTCTTTGCTCACACTGATGTATATTATTCCAGAAGCTCTCAATAAATACATGATTAATTTCACTGAAATAATGTTGTCTTTACAGTAATTTATAATTTGCAAAGTATTATTTGTAACATTAATTTTCTTACTTTTTCATTCTACTAAATTTACTGTCCATTCAGTCTCCTATGTAGTTGTCTGAGGTTTCAACACCCTTGTTCCTTACATTTTGTTAAATGGCATTATTCAAGCTTTCATTGCTTCCCACCAGGACTGCTCTAACAGTTTCCACTGATGCATTCTAACCTTCCCCCTTTAAATTCACAAATTAAGATCTTAGTTATCTTTTTATAAAAGAATGTATGGTGAAACTAAACACGTGACTTTATTTAGAATTGCAAATTAAATCTTTGTGAATTCTCTTTGTACTGTTTCTCTTACTATTTGTCCTCCACATCTCTTGCTTTCTTTTCTAGTTTACAGAGAAAGCTTCATTTATGCAGTAATTCACTTCATAGCTTCATATCTTCGCTTAGGGCACACAGTTCCCTGTAATTGTTATTTCTTCCTGGAAAATTTGCTTAGTCTTTTGAAAGAAACATTGACTAAAGTCCTTCACTTTGTCTGAAAGACTAAATTATTTCCTGAAATCTCATTAACTAAAAATTCTTAAATAATTATTCTAAAAATGTATTTGATATTCTGAAGTTAAGTTTGGCTCATTGTCCTGTTAAATTTTAAAGTCATTAGAATTTAAATGTATGGATTTTCCAAACAAAGCTCATTGTTCATCCATGTGATAGTCTAAATATACTCAGGCAAGTTTCTGAAATGTTCTAGGGCTTGTTACCATCAATAAATTAGGAATCATAAAATTTTCTTCCTCTTTTGATTTTTTAAGAATTTAATGAGTGAATCCATGCAAGCTATTGATAATAGTGTACCAGAGCTATGATTTAATTAATAAAAAGCCTTTTAAGATTATAATCATAGCAAGTGTCATTTTGTATAATTATTCTACAATTTGTATAATGTTTTACATATATATGACATATTTGTAGTAATTTAAAATATAGCATTATCACATTAATTAGATGAAGACTGATTCTGATTTTATAGATGAAATACTAGGACTAACAAAGATTAAATGATCAGCCCAAGGTAACATACTAGTTAAGTTGTGAATATTTAATCTAAGTCAAGACAAACTACTATTTGAATATTTAGGGATATTTTATGTACTAATTTAACCCTAACACCTCTCAGTATTCCGAATATATATTATTCCAGTGGATGCTTTTAAATGGAATGAAAGTATCTGCATATTAGAAGTTTTGTGTGTATTCTAGAATTTCTCTTTAGGTGAGTGTTATAATTGGGATATTGATGTAAAACTGCAGGCTATTTCTTAAAGTCATTTGGTTAAGATAGTGCAGAGAAGGACATGATGGTATGGTCAGACCAAAGCAAACAACATCCCTGAGGCTGTGTAGAAAATGGGGCAATTTGTAAGGAATTTTGTCCTCTGTCTCCTCATCATATTTTGGCAGGATAAAGCTGGACAGCAAAACCACATTAGGAGGAAGGTATTTACACTCGGATTGCACAGGTACTTGCTGTTCAGGTTGGATTCTGTCATTTAAAACTGCAAATTAAGCAGAGAGTAGAGACTTTAATTAGGAATACAACAGTTTCTGAGTTGTAGTCATATGGTGGTAAAGCAAATGAAATTTCAAGCAAGAGAATTTTACCTTAGTGTTATTATAATATTTTTAAAATTTTTTAATTTTAAAGACAATATAACAAAAGAAGACAGATCTAAGCAGATCAGAAGAGAAAAATGTAAGCAACACAACACTTCACAAGACAACTGAATATTAACAGTAGCTATCATAATGTCTCTTTCTTTCAAATAGTTGAAATTAGCTTTACACACAATAATGTCAAACATAACAAAATAGAATAAAACTACTCAAGAGAAAGAAAATATTGCAAGGCATTCTGAACCAAATAACTGAAGATGAACAATGGCTACTATATTATATCATTTTCCATAAAAATTTGTTGATATTATTGTACGTATTAAAATCCAATAAGATACAATGTGACAGAACCAATGGTAATAGAAAAACAAGATCAAGGTAGGACTTTAGAGCAAGATGATATCAAATCAGCAATGGCTGCCATATTGTCTTTCCTTCAAAGTAACTATTCATACCACCACATGTATTAAGATCAAACGAAACAGAATAAAACCATTCTAACCAATGAAAACATAAGACTTCAAAGCAATATAATGGTGAACGATGATTACCATAAAAATCTTCTGTACTCTCACCATTTCTTACACTAGGGAGACTATATGGTATTTATACGTGTAAGTTTGATTTATTTCACTTATGAGTATAGATTCAAGTTTTATCCATTTATTTATAAATATCTCAATGTGATCATTCTTTATAGCTGAGTAGTACTCCATTGTATAAAAGTAACACAATTTTTTTTATCCATTTCTCAGTTGATGGGCACTTAGGTTGTTACCAAGATCTGGCTATTAACAATTGTGCTGCTATAAACATGGGTGCGCATATATCACTGTGGTAAGATGTTTTCAGTTCTTCTGCGAATATGCGTAGGAGTGGAATAGCTGGGTCAAATGGGACTTCCAATCCCAGCTTTTTGAGGAATCTCCAGACTGACCTCCACAGTGGTTGCACCCGTCTACACTCCCACCAACAGTGCAGAAGTATTCCTTTTCCCCCACAGCCTCTCCAGCATTTGTTGTTGGTAATTTTGTTGATCCTGGCCATTCTTTCTGGAGTGAGATGAAATCTCAGTGTGGTTTCAATTTGGATTTCTCTAATGACCAATGATGATGAACATTTTTTCATGTATTTATTTGCCATTTGTATTTCTTCATCTGAGAACTGTGTGTTCATCTCGGATGCCCATTTTTGGATTGGGTCTTTGAATTTCGGGGGTCAGATTTTTTTTAATTCTTTATAAGTTCTAGACAGAAGTTCTTTGTGTGAGGGACAGTTCACTAAGATTTTTTCCCAGTTTGTGGGTTTTCTTTTCACTCTAATGGAGATTTCTTTGGACATGTAGAAACTCTTTAATAAGAAGTGATTCCAGTTACCGATTCTAGGAAGTATTTCCCATGAAGTTTGGTTCTTGTTCATGAATTCTCTACCAACCCCTATGTCTTCAAGATTTTTACCTACTTTGTCTTCCAACAGATTTAGTGTTTCTGTTTTGATATTTAGATCTTTGATCCATTTAGATTTTAGTTTAGTACATGGCAATAGGCATGGGTCTAATTTTAGTTTTCAGCATATGGAAAGCTATTTTTTCCAGCACCATTTATTAAAGAGACTATTATTCTACCAGTGAACATGCTTGGCCCCTTTATCAAAGATAAGGTGGCTGAGTGTGTTCGTAGTTGTGTCTTCTAGTCTATTTATTGATCTTCAGGTCTGTTTTTATTACAATACAATGTTGATTTTATTGTGGTAGCTTTGTAGTATAACTTCAAGTCAGGGATTGTAATGCGTCCTGCCTTGGCTTTGCTGCTTAGAATTGCCTTTGCTATTCTAGGTCTCTTCTTGTTCCAGAAGAATTTTAGGAATGATTTCTATAAATCTATGAGGTATGTTAGTGGTATTGTCATTGGAATTGTATTGAATCTGTATATCAATTTTGGGAGAATGGCCATTTTCACAATATTTATTCTTCCTATCCATGAACAAGGGATGTCTTTCTATTGACTGAGGTCTTCTTTGATTTCTTTTTACAAGGTATTATAATTTTCCCTGTACAACTGTTTTACTTCTTTTGTTAGATTAAATTCTAAGTATTTCATTTTTTTGGATGCTAGTGTTAAGGGTGTGGCTTCTTTCTCAGGTTTTGGCACTAGAGTGATATTTGCTTCCAGGAATGACTTAGGGAGAATTGCTTGCCTTTCAATTTCATTGAAGAGTTTGAGGAGTATCAGCATTAACTCTTCTCTGTATTTCTTGTAAAATTCCACAGTGAATCTGTCTGGGCTTGGGCTCTTTGTTGGTAGGGACTTGATTACATTTTCAGTTTCATTCATAGAAATTGTGTTATTCAGCAGTTTTACATCTTCTTGATCCAGCTTTGGTTGTTCACATGTTTCTAGGAATCTGTCCATTTCTTCTGTGTTATCAAACCTATGAGAGTAGAGGCTTTCGAAATAGTTGTTGATGATCTTCTGTATTTCCACAGGGTCGGTAGTGATTTCTCCTTTTTCATTTTCATTGCATGAATTTGAGTCTTCTCTTTCCTGTTTTTAATTAGGTTGGCTAGGGGTTTGTCATTTTATTTATTTTTTCAAAGAACCAACTCTTCGATTCATTGATTCTTTGAATTGTTTTCTTAGTCTCTATTGCATTAATTTTTGCTCTCATCTTTATAATTTCTTCCCTTCTTTTGGCTTTGGGCTTGGCTTGCTCTTCTTTTTCTAGATGTTTCAGGTGAAATATCAGGTTGCTTATCTGTTTTTGTTCTGTTTTCCTAATGTGGGAACTCAGTGCAATAAATTTTCCTCTGAGGACCACTTTCATTGCACAGGTTCCAGTAAGCTGTATTTGTATTTTCATTTGCTTATAGATATTGTTTAATTTCTTCTTTAATTTCCTCTGTGATGCACTGATTCATGACCAGTGTATTATTTAATTTCCATGTGTTTGTGAAATCACCTTCTACACCCTCCACTACTGGGACTCACGTGGCTTTGCCTCCCCTTGCATGGTGGGCCTGGTTTCTTTGGTTGAAAGAAGGTCACTGGGCGTGGTCTACTCAAGCCCAGGGAACCTCTGGAGTCTAGTTCAGTGTCCTAAAAGGCCTGGGCGGGCACCCAGCTTGTGGGATCGATGGTCCCAAACTTTTCTGGGCCTGTCCTGGCGAGGTGCAACTCACCTCATGGTGCGGTGCAAGCCTTATAATATTTTGAATGAAGTTTTAAGTCCACTTTTTTCTTCTCATCTGCTGAGTTTCAATTTTAAATTTCCTAGGGCTACTTTAAAAATCAATTTAAAGAAGGGATTTTAAGTATTAGAAAAGATGGGACTAGAAATGATGCTCTTTCATTACATAATTATAATCTTTCATACATTCTAAATTCTTATTTCCTTCTAACATATGTGCCAAATATTTTTCATTTAAAACACCCAGAATTACTTTGGAAAGCAATGGTATACTTCATTATTTTGAAAGAAAATTTTTGATTATTACACTGTCTCAAAGTTACACAGGTCTTGTGGTTTAGGAAATCAACTGTTATCCCAGAGGTCACTAATCCCCAGCCCACTTATAACATTTAATTCAGTGGAAAGTGGAGCCAAAACTACAACTCCAGCTCATGTTTGCTAAGCAGCTTGTATTGCTTTTTATAGAAGGTGCTTCTCAAGAGAACTGGTAGCTTTTAAACTGAGTGAGTGAAATCACAGGCGCTGGGCAGGAAAAGACAAAAGAAAGTTACTTTCAGTCACTTGAATGCATAGAATTATGAAGTCTTCTCAAAAGTAATATTCTAGTATTTAAACAATCATAGAAAAGCTAAGAATAAAGACTATAAATAGTTATGCTTATAACTGCATCTTCCTGTAGCTGATATAAATATAGTTACCCTTCCACTTGCTAAAGTAAGGGCCTTAGATACTCTCAATTATAAAGAAAACAGCACTAGAGCTGCTTGATCAGGACAGGCCATTGGGTCTAAACAGCTGAGAAGAATGGATGCCCAGCTCTCTCCTATGCAACTTTAAAGGCTGATCAGCCCCGGGAATTCCTTCAGAAGGAAGAATATTTAGAAGAGATGTGAGTGTCCTATTGTTTGAGGTAATCAGATGGACAAGAATAATTTCCAGTCAACAATTTCACTTTGTTCCTTTCTTTACAGAACAACCCATACCAACATATTTTTTTAGCTATGTTAACTATTATTTTAGAACACTTTAAGAAAAGAGGTTATGAGTTTATGACATCAAGAAACAAAAAGTTTTTTAGTATATATATATATATATATATATCCTAATTTAAATATTTCATACAAGCACCAAAATGTCACATCAGTCCAACAATATGTACTATTCTTTTTGGCTAAAAATTTTGAAAATAAAGTTTAAAACATTGGTTTTATTATTGACATAGTTAACCATCAAGTTAGTTAATCTCATGTGTGAATAGAAGTAAAGGAGAATAAAAATGTGGAAAAAAATTAAGAATGAAACTTTTTAGAGAACATTTATTCTTGCATGTATGTTTTAAAATAAGTGTTTTAATATCTCTCTGCTGACTAGTTCACTACCCCAACCTTGAGTTCTAGTCTAAAATCTAGAAAGACTAGTAGTAACTCTTTGGAAAATACCATATTTCCCTGCTGACTACTTTGCTACCCCAAAC
Organism: Hydrochoerus hydrochaeris; assembly: GCA_004027455.1. Classification (NCBI taxonomy): domain Eukaryota; kingdom Metazoa; phylum Chordata; class Mammalia; order Rodentia; family Hydrochaeridae; genus Hydrochoerus; species Hydrochoerus hydrochaeris. The sequence continues at coordinate 19,098 of PVLA01014662.1, forward strand.
TTGAGTTTTAGTTTAAAATCTAGAAAGTCTAGTTACTCTTTGGAAAATATCAGGGTATGATGTAATAGGTATGACAGAATCTTTGTTAGTATTTTGAAGTAAAATTTTATTTAAATGTATTTTGAATATTGAAAAATTTATTTAAGTATTGAGGTAATGTGCTTGAGGAAGCCCTTGCACTATTTTTAAAAAATTATTTGTTCTTGTATGCTTAGATATTTGGATGAGATGTAATCAAAATATCGCCATTAATCTCCCTCAAAATACTCCCTTTCGTATCAAACATGCTTATTCCACTATTCTTGCCTCTCTCCCAAGCGTGTCTGGGAGTCCTTGTTGTGAACATCTTTGTAAGGTGTGATCAGAAATTGGTGAAGCTGCTGAGATGCGCCGTCCAACAGAGAAGCAGGCTTGGGAAGACACCGTGCTGTGTCCTCATGTGCTTTATTCACTGCCTCTCACACCGTGCAGCCCCGGGCTCTTCTTCAAAGGAAAAATGTCTATGAAAACTAAGTGCTTCAGGACACTGAAGCAGCCGGCAGAATGAAACTAAAGACTTTAAAAAAAGGCTTTCACTCTGTATTTTGATCATATTTCAGGTGCATTATATCATAATTTCTGGTTCCATATAAAAATCTCTGATGTACAAAATCTGGTTGTTTTTCTCCCTACAAAGTAAAGGTCTTCTGTCCTTTGATAAGCAAATTTTAAAAAGATCTTGGAACCAGCAGAGGATTATGACTACATTTGTTTCTCTTCAGTTGGAAGTATAGATAGCCAAGCTCTTCATGACCTCAGTTTAAAGCAACAATTTATTCGGGGTCTATCTTCAAAGAGATTCTGTTTCTGGAGCACGTTCTCATAAATGTGGCAGAACAAGTGATTAAAATCCACCCAAAGAACAAAATACTTTTTAAATTTCATCATTGGAAGAAGTGTCTACATAATTCATTAGCTCAAATATTTAAATATTTTATGTTAAACTATGTAAATGTTAGGAATACCCTGGACTTGTCAGGGTGTTGGGAAGCAATTTAAAAGAGCAGTTAACCACAAGGCTTTGCTACCGTTGTGAATGACCCACTGTTCATCTTCAGGATGGGTCATAGTAACTTATAAGATGCTAAATTTTATGCAATTTAATCTTATGAGGGACGTGTGTGTGTGTGTGTGTGTGTGTGTGTGTTTCACAATTTGATAAATCTATCAAAAATTGAGGAGAAAAAAGGATTCAGTGAAAGCACAAAAAATAACAAATTTTTCTTCTGGGAAGTCATCTAACAAAGAGACATAGATGAGATTCTATTAGACTTAAATGCCATGGGATGAGTAGTAGCTTGCAAAAGAAAATGGGATAGTAGAGGATAATAGCCATCCAAATTGTATATATTAAGAGGCACAACTTTTCAATGTAGAATTGTATATTCAAAAAAAGAAGTATGGTGTTACCCTACAAAGAGTTTAGGAAGGACAGTTAGCAAAAATCTGAAAGGATATTTTGTTTTGTTATTTAAAGTACAGACCTAATTATGTCATTTTTTTGCCTAGACATTTCATTGGTCCATAATACCTATGAGATAGTACAATAGTGAACACATACAGTGACTTATTTATTGCTCTGTGTGAAGTGTTTTCTAAGTTGTTAATATATTTTAATATATTAAATTCTCCAATAACTTATCTTAGCCACTACTGTACAGACTACAAAGCTGAGTAATGAGATTCAACTCCTATCTCTAGAATAACTTAAACCTTATTGTCAATGGATTTAACAAAAGGGCAGAGTATGAAACTGCATGAAATGAAATAGATAAAAAACAGAAAAAAGAGAGACACTAGTGTACTATTATTGATAAAAATGATGATTTTTGTTTCTTGACTTTATTTCATATGAGAGATATATAATAATTGAAATATTATTCTTTTACAAGCCGCGTCATTCTAAGGACATTTCCAAAAATACCAGGAATATCGGTAATTTGACTTCAAATTTCATTTTCTCTCCCCCTTATTCAGAACAAGATACTGTAACACTTTATTAGCTATTTGGCCAGATTTTACAAATTACAATGGGTACACAAGTCTATTTCTTTTATTTTCATTATTATTAAGTTCTACCTTATTAAAATTCATCAATATTATGTAGAGTATGTTGTTATAAGGTTACAATTGGATTTTTGGAGGAAGACTGTTATTGAACTAACTTACTTAAAATTTATGTTTCACTTACATTTATGTAGATGTAAAATACATACATACAAAATTAGGCGAAAATATTGATGGAAATGAAGGTATAAATAGTGATAAATGCTACCAAATTTATTTTAAAGTATTGTATAAAATAATATGAATTCACCATATAATTAAGCATATAATTTGGGAATTTTTCACTGGAAAAAGAAAGAACTGAGAAAGAAACATAAATGTTACCATCAGATTTGGAAATGACAGTCACACAAGATTCACTAAGTCATTTGAGCTGCAGAGGGCAGGACTCCTTTTGCAGGAGTCTCCCCACAAAAGGATCTACATGAGTGATCAAAACAACAAACATGCAGTGGCTGTGATGATAACTTAAGCAAGGAAATTGAAATGGAATAATTCTAAAACCTTTACCATTTATAAAATCTGATGTTTAAATTTTCTCAAGAATAAATGGTAAATTCAAAAAACGATAATGCACTTTAACAAATTAATGAAATGAAAGACTTAGTATATGGTAAGTTCACTGTTTTTATGTAGTTTTTGTCCAGTGTCAATAAGATTTTTATAAATTGTAAATTATAGCTTACAGTGTTATCTAATGTGATATATTGTGCTTTTACAGATTCAGTCTTAAGGTGTGTTAGTATTTTGTTGGAAAGATCTTGGCAGAAAATATCCTCAACAAGAGAACTCCATCTGTGGAGGAAAAAGAGTAACAGCATCATGGAACCGGCCAATAGCTCTCTAGCATTTCCCGTGACTTTCTCGCTGATGGGCATCCCAGGACTGGAGCACATGCACGTCTGGGTCGGGAGTCCGCTCTGCTCCATGTACGTGGTGGCTGTGGTGGGGAATGTGACCATCCTGGCTGTGGTGAGAGCAGAAAGAAGCCTCTATGAGCCCATGTTCCTCTTTCTGTGCATGCTGTCAGTCACTGACCTGGTCCTCTCCACAGCCACACTGCCGCGCATGCTCTGTCTCTTCTGGCTTGGGGCCCAGGACATTGCCTTGGATGCCTGCCTGGCTCAGATGTTCTTCATCCACAGCTTTACAGCGATGGAATCAGGGCTCCTCCTGGCCATGGCCATCAACCGCTATGTGGCCATCTGTGACCCACTGCGTCATGCCACGATTCTCACCCACAGTCACCTTGCAGAGATGGGGCCGCTGTGCTGTTGCGGGGAGCAGCCTTCTTTACCCCGCACCCCATCCTGCTCAAGCAGCTGCCCTACTGCAGAACTCGCGTCACTGCTCACACCTACTGTGAGTTCATGGCTGTGGTGAAGCTGGCTTGTGTAGACACAGGAGCCACCAAGCGCTACAGCCTCACTGTGGCCTCTGCCATTGGTTCCAGTGACGGTTTTTTCATTGCACTGTCTTATGTTCTCATTCTCTGTGAGGTCTTTCATCTCACTTGTCGGGAAGCAAGTCTGAAAGCTCTGGGAACATGTGGCTCCCATGTCTGTGTCATCCTCGTTTTCTACTCCACTGCTGTCTTTACCTTCCTGACCCACCACTTTGGCCACAATGTGGCCCCCCCACATTCATATCTTCATTGCCAACATGCACCTTCAGGTGCCGCCCTTTCTGAACCCCATTGTTTATGGTATGAGGACAAAAAACATTAGACACTATGTCCTTGGTTTTATATGAGTAAATGCTGCTCGCTTCTGATGTCATTTTGCAGAGATAGTATAGGAAGAAGGTAAGAATTAATCTCTTTCTCATAAATGATATTAATTCTTGTGAAATCGGGAGTTTTATTGAATTTTAATGAGAATGACTGCACAGAAGATAATGTCCCATGTCTAATGAATTTATCTAGTGTAATAGTTTTGTATGCACTTAAATTTTAGAGCATGTGCTTAAAACTTCACGAATAGAAAATTAATCCCCTTTTGTTCCTTGCCATTATCATACTGCTATATAAATGGAGCATCATAATCTACTTAACAATAATAAATGCTTGAAACATGAATCAAACCGACAAAAATATTTAAAAATCCATGAAAAACTTGCAATAGAAAAATTAATGTTCTCTTCTAATGGTTTATAAATGAAATAAAACTGATTTAGTTGCCTCTGAATATATCAAAATTTTTGCATATGTGCATGCAAATGGATCACAGAGCAAGTTGTAAAGCTTCAACGTGAAATGGTTTAGCAATACAGTAATCAAGAGAATAAAGATTTAAACTGTCAGTTGTTTGTAGAATATTTCATCTCCAGCAAGAGCATCATACTATCTTTTTGTGTATTTTTCACTATAACCAAAAGTGGCCTCTTTAGACTTTCACTACAGGATCTCTCAATACAGTGAAGACTTTGTCCTCGGACCTGTTGAAGCCCGTCCTGCACAATGAAAGTCTCAGGATATTATGCTTGCTATTTTACTAGGGATAGTAGTCTATTATTTTGATTCATTGATTAAATTTTGGGGTGGTAATGCTTGAAGAAAGAGTAAAGATAAATTTATCAAAAGGAAAATAGTAGTCTTACTCTTTAACTAATCTAATTCTACCCATCAGATGCTTGGGTCATAGTATATGGAAAGTGCTCCAGAAGGAATTAGGAAAACACACTGAATTTCATTATATTAATGTTATATTTATAGTAATTTATAATTTTTAAACTATGGTTTGTCATTTTTGTTTTGTTTGCTTTTGTATTCAATCTCAGAAGAGTACCTCCACACTTTACACTGTAAAGTTTACACTGATGTTTACAAAACACTAGATCTTACTACTCTGGTTAGCATGTCCTCACCTTTGGAATCACAGTTATCTTCTCTATCTATCTATCTATCTATCTATCTATCTATCTATCTATCAATCATCTATCTATAGATGAATATCATGTATCTCCTGATTTTTAACAGAATCATGCAAGGTTTGTAATAGCAAATCCAAGGTTTATGAACTCTTTTTCTTTGTTGTTTCTCTTCATCCCAAAGTATTTTTTCCCAAAAATTCACACTGCTTTCAAGCAATGTTTCTTTTCATATCCTTGTGTCTGACTAGAATTTTCCTTTCTTCCCTATCCTTCTTGGGGAGAAATTATTATTTTTATATACAACCCTTATTTAAACTCTTGTACCTCATATAAAAATTAAAATTTTCAGAATTTCTATGGGCTAAAAATTCTCCCTAACTCTTAATATGCCTTGTTTGTTCATTCAATTTTTAATGTAGAGGTCAAACCAGCTTGGTCTAAAGACATAGAGCTTAAATTCACTATTTATTCTGTGCCCAATTCTGTACACTCAGGCAAGTTGATCTATTTTAGGATCTATACAATCAATAAAGTGATGATCATAATGTCTCTTTCCCAAAAATGTGTAAGTGAAAATATGTAACAGAGCAAGTCTTTAATATATAGTCATTAGTTAAAATTGTAAGTATAAGATTGCGTTCTTACTACATTTTAATGTGTCATATATCTTATATAGTTTATATATATATGAGCATATATGTATTTCAATTATATAGTTGTCATAATAATTATCAGTGTGAGAACCAGTCTGATTTTATGAATGAAGAATTTGAGCCTACAGAGATTAAGTAACTTCCTATTTATATGAAAGTTGTATTTAACTTATGAATTGAAATCATCATATATATTGTAAGGCTATTTGGTAAGGCATTAAGGAAAAATGACAGGACAGTAGGGGCAGCTCTCTCATAGGATGGAGCAGAGTATCACCGTGGGAGCAGTGGAACATTGGTACTATTCCTGCCATGTGCACTCTTTCTTGATGATGGTTTGCACAATTTGGACTTCAGGTTCTCCTACTTTTCTTATGTGGTGCTACCATTAACCATGAAGTTCATTTATGTTTCCTAACAAATATCAAGGTCACTCATGTATTGGGTGTGGAAATATAAACTACAGAGTTAAAACTTACAGATTATCTATTGACTATGAGTTGAAATTGTTAACAAAATTAAAAAAAAAAACTAAATCTTGAAAAACTCTCCATTAAATTCCAGTTGACAGAGAAATAGCAGGTGTTTGGTGTATTTATTACTAATATTTATTTAGGTACTAGTTTGTGATAATCTCTGAAGAAAAGTGAGCAAATAGGGCTCTTTCCTTCAGGGATTACATTCTGGAGGAGGAGGTATAATGAAACACTCAAGTGAATTTTTTTACAGGATAGAGAATGCTATTAAGGAATTTTTTGTAAGGGACCCAACAGTGAGGTTTTGATCTATGCTAGAGAAACCGGGAAAGTTTCTTTAAAAATGACATATGAGTGAGTGGAAGATGTAGTTTCCTAGCAGGTGAAAGACAAAGCAGTTGTGGAAATGGGGCGGGCTGATGTTGCATGGAATGAGAATAAGATTTATGAACAAATGTGAACCTTAAAACAAGATAGAGCACAGTATCTTACAACAACTAAAGAAACACACTTTGTAGCCTAAAGTAGACACTGAAGTGAAGATTTGGGTAGTAGGCAGGACTGGGAAGGGCACGCAAGTTTGTTCAACTTTAACCTAAAAAGAAGAAAAAGAAAATGGAAGGTGCACACATGGGAATGGTCTGATCAGGTTCATGGTTTTATGTGATTTTATTCCACTCTAAGACCAAGAAGATATCTAAATTTTGAGACAATATGGATGAATCTGATAGACACTATGAAGTGAAATGAACCAAACACAGAAAGAAAAATACTTGCATAATATCTTTGTACCAACTAGAAATAAAATACAGAATACATAAGAACAGAGAATAGGAAGGTTGTTGCCCAGGATCACAGAAGGTGATGCAGAGAAGTGGGTCAAAGTGTGCAAAAGATAAACCTAGACGTCCAACGAACACAGTGAAGAGTAAAGCTGACAGTATGTTATTGTACACTGTAGATTTGCTAATTTAGTAGATATTAAGTGCTCCTCATACAAAAAGTGCCACTTTGTAGGATGACAGGTTCTTAATGGAGTACCCATCTCACTATGCATTTTAAAGTATCCTGATTTGCACTATAACTATGTAAAACACAAATATATGATATATCCATAAAAGAAAAGTCAACTTCTGTCACATGGTGCTGGAAAATGGGCAGAATGAATAAAATATATCTTTTAGAAATCATATTGTTGAAACAATATGATAAGCATTGGATACAGGTTGTCAGAACCACAACAGAAAGAATTCGATGGATTTGAGTACCCTGCACATATTTTAGGGTTGCTGGCTTACTGGAGACTCTACTACACCCTCACATCAAATGGTGTTCACTGATTCTTATGCTTGGCAATGACATTCTAGGCCTAGAATTCAGAGCAGATGACTGACAAAAAAACATTGCGTGTGATTTTGTGTACAGGTGCATTTGCTTGCAGATAAATATTTTAAGGTCTAACATTTACCACGAATTTGATGCATTAGGATAAATAAACAGAGCCCCAATCAATATCTTCAAGATGTTTGCATCCCACCCATTTCTATAAAAAAACATTATGACCATTTTTTCTCCCTCCATTAAGTCTGCTAAAAATGTAGCTTGGTTTTTTTTAAATAATAAACGCCTTTCTAAAATTCAGTCTCAGTTAAACCTTGACTGGATGATACTTATTGTCTTCAGCTCCTCTTTGCCCTTATGTTCATTTTCTTTATATTTGTATAGATCTCACTGCAAAATGTTCTTAATTTAATCAGTGATTATTCTACATAGTATATATTTCCCACTAATTTGTGGATTTAAATAACAGCAAAGAATTCAAGATGCTTTTGTGATTTCCTTATCGAAGCCTTAAGTTCATTAAAAATCAAAATGACTGGGTAGATTGATTTCAAAACAAGTTAATACAGTGTCTCCGTCATTGTAGCCATAAGCAACACTGCCTTGAGTTTAACCCCTCTCCTTGCTCCAGCACTCTGATTTTACTCTAAATGATTCACTTGTCTCTGCTTCTCCCTCTGGGGTTCTTAAAAAAGTCCATTAAGCCTCCCACAGCATCCCTATGTTGAGTATAGCTGCACTCCCATTACCAATGCTATCTTCAAAGATCGATTTGTGATTTGTTCCCCACAATATGCCAGCTAAAAATAGCACTTTCCTAGTAGAAGAAAGATCACTTGAGACCCAAGAGGGCACAGACCAGCCAGCCATATATCTCTCTCAAGCTTAAACACAAGGCAGTTCTGGACAGAGAAAGACCTTCAAGTGGACTCTGCTAGTCTCAGACTCAGTGTGACCTGTCTGTAGGTAAAACTCAAATAAAATGGAAAAATAAAGAAAGGAAAAGCACTAGAAAATTCTGGGAATGAAAAAGTGGTGCAGGAAAAAAGAAATTCTCTAATGTTTTCAACTAAATACTACAAACACTAACATTTGTATGACCATGGTCAGGTTTCTGCAATTAAATGACCAGTGGCCTTATTTAGAAAACAAGTATATTTCTAATATTAATGCTTGAATGGATGATGTCTTTCCTTATCATTAATGTTGCTACAGTTCATTTGTTAATTTCTCTTGATATCTTGGAATAAGAAATCTTGACTTGTTTGACATTTCAAAAATATATGAATTTCACTATCACATGTAATATTTTTATCTGTAGTACAGTGATTAACTATCAATAGGTGATCAGTTGATATCTATGCAAAAACACTAGACATGAAATTCTGTTTTCACAAGGCAGATTTTTCTGTTTAGAAACAGGTCTTTGTAATAGGACCCTTTCATCTATTAAACTACAATATTCATATTAAGTTTTAGCCCCTTTACCTGTTGACAGTATTTTTTTCCTCAAGCATGTAATGAATAAAAAATAGCAAGGTGAAAATAATCAGAATAATTAGATATTGTTTCTTTATTTTTCTGTGGTTTTTTTGTTTGTTTGTTTTCTGTACTGAGGATCGAACTCATGAGCTCGCAATTGCCAGGCAGGTGCTTATGCCACTGAGCTAAATCCCCAGACCCTAAATATTGTTTCTTAAGACAGCAATTCTATTCACTATCCTAATCAGAGTTCATTTTAGAAAACAACAAAATACACTTATATTTTATCATACTTATACTTCGTATTTCACAGAAAATGAAGAAAACTTTGTTTGGAGAACACCAACATACTTAAAGAATAACTATTGGGAATCAATGTCATATTTATAAGCTTTACAATATATGCCTCTTCCGAATTTTTGTATGAGGAAATGAGGGTTAAAATCTTAAGATATTTACTTGAATTTCAGAGAGTAAGTATTAGGATTCCATGCACTACTCCAATAATTTTCTGATTTTTAGTGTAGCATGATACTTTTCAGGATAATTATTTAGCAATAAGTTGCAGTGTTCTTTTCACCAACTGCAGTTGAACTATGAAATGCTTTGACTTGGATGACAATTTATGATATGTGTGCTATAATAGTAGTTCAGTAGATATGCCATCCTATTCTGTGCTCCTACATATGTAACAAAAGCTGCATTCACAGTGAGTACAATGTTAGTCTAACTTTGTTTACTTCAAAAATGTAACTTGTGGCTAATATAAAAACATTTATTTAGCAGAAACTTAAAAATTATGCATTGACGTTAAACATAAATTGAGAATATACTAAATTAAGACCTGAGATTATACTGGCAAATATTTAAATAAAATGAATAATAATATGAATTAATCAATAAGTAAAAGCACTATAATATATTAATATTAATATTACTGTGTTTGATTTTTAAGTAACTTTGTGGTATACTTTACTTTTAGTAATATATTTTATTAAACATATTACTAAAATAATATATTTTATTACTTTATTATTTACTAAAAAGTAATAATTTTATTACTTTTAGTAATATATTTTATTTTCTGTGATAATCTTTCATAAAATATGATACAGTTGAAATATTTTTAAATAAGAAGTCTATAAATAGTGAAAGTTAATCAACCATGTGACTTTAAAAGTGTTGCTTTTATAATCTAATTTTTGT
>PVLA01014663.1:0-29216 GCA_004027455.1 Hydrochoerus hydrochaeris
GTTTTGGCTTTTCCAGTTGTAGAGATCAGAGGTGGAAAAAGGGCTGTAAACAAACATAGAGCCTCCACCTTGCACTGGTACCTCTCACAGGAGGCAGAGGGAAACAGCTTCAGAAGGGGCTCTCGGTTGGGGTTCTGCTCAGGGGTGGCCACGTGTGTGGATCAGACTGGGTGGAGGGGAGGAGGAAGTGGAAGGTCACTGCTGGCCATTTCTGCATGACAAAAATCATTAATCTCCCTTTATATACATTTTCCCCATAGCCAGCAGCACGTCCTTTGAACTCTTTGAAATGGTCAAGGACTAGGGCTAAGGGGGTAGGCGGCTCTTTGGTGCCAGTCTGCCCCATGATTTTCCTAAAGGCAAAGGTTAAGGAACAGAGACTTAACCATAACTGACAAATAACAGCAAGCAATAGACACAACAGACACAAACGACACAAACAACAGACTGCAGTCAAAAGAAAAACTCCTCATTCAACTGCAAGTTTTTGGTTACAAGATTTAGTTCAACCAGAGGGCTCAAAAACAAATGGAGCAGGTCAGGGCGGCGAGGCAGAACACAAAGGAAAGTGGGCCATCAGCCCAAACCAATTGTTCTGGCCTTATGCCCCCGATCCAACTCCCAAATCAAGGGCGTCCCCTCTCCAAATAGAACCTAGGTATGGCGCACCATCAAAACCCTCTGGAAGAGACAAAATTTACTCACTATTGAAGGGGACGGGATGATCAAAATAGTCCAATTTGGGTAAATGGGGGCTAAGCCTCCATCCCGGATGAGCCCCCAAATGTAATGGTGCAATGATGATTTAGAAATGAAAGCCAATCAATCAAGAGTGAAGGAGTTTTATTGCCAAGCCTGGCGATGCAATCTCTGTTGATTGATCTCGAGACTGCGTACCTAACAACTAAGGGTGGTTATCTTTATAGTGGGTATGGGGGGACAAGATTAGCAATGATTGGTGAATTTGGGGTGGTAAGAACATGGGGAGAAAGTTGGTTGGTTATTGAGGGTGGCAAGCGAAGCGTCAGTTCGGGGAAAAGGAAACCTATCTTATGAAACAGAAACTTAAGTAGGAAACAGAAACTTAATTTTAAAATGGCACATACAGAACAAGATGGTGGCATATTTGGTTAGTCAATGGTCTGAGCATTACAAACATGTATTTCCTAAATTCAAAATTTACAAAGCTCCAGCAATGAAAATAATGAGGTAGTAGATAAGAATAAACATATAGATAAATAAACTATAAATGAGAGTTCAGAAATAAACCTCTACTCTATAGTCATTTGGCTTGAAATAAGGGCTCCAAGACCATTAAATGGGCAAAGAATGGTGTTTTCAACAAACAGTATTAGGAAAACTGGACAGCCACTTACAAAAGAATGATATTGAATCTTTATCTCCCATCATGTACAAAAACTAGTCCAAAATTGATCTAATGCTAAGGACTAAAAGTGCAAAACTCTTGGGGAAATGGGTATATATTTTCATGGCCTTGGATTAAGCATGATTTCTAAAATAAGACACCACAACTGCCAAGCATGGTGTCACACTCCTGAGATTATGTAATCTCAGTGCTATGGGAAGCTAAGGCAAGAGAATCACAAGTTTGAGTCCAGCCTAGTCATTCAGTTACTTGTTGAGACCCTATTTTAAAATAAAAAGGGTTGGGAATGTACCTCAGTTTAAAGGTCCTGGGCTCAGCCCTCAGCATCATGAAAAGAAAAAAGAAAAGAGGAAGAGAAAAGAGAGGATAAGGGGATGGTAGGGGAGAGGAAAAGAGAGGGGGAAAGTGCAAGCAAAAGTGACAAATGACAAATTGAAACTTGATCAAGTTAGCAAGTTTTATACATCAGGAAAAATTATCAAAAAATTGAAAAGATAACTGATACCTTAGGGAAAATACTTGCAAACCACATATCTGGTAAGGATCAAGTATCCAGAATATTTAAAGAATTCTTACAACTCAAAAAAAAAAAAGATGAGAACTTCAGTACACATTTCTCCAAAGAAGACACACAAATGTTCAATAAGCATATGACATGAAAGACATGCAAATCAAAACCACTGAGATACACTTTGCACCCACTTAGATGACTCTGGATTTTTTAAACATGGAGAATTACAAGTTTGGCAAGGATGTGGAGAAACTGGAACCATCATACTTTGCTAGTGAAAATGCACAGTGGTGCAGCCAGATTATCTTTGGTGGTTTCTAAAAAAGTTGAGCATATGCCAGGCATAGTGGTCCACACCTGTAATTCTAGTACACCAGAGGCTGAGACGAGAATATCATAAATTTGAGGCCAGCCTGATCTACATCTGAGGTTCAAGGCCAGCCCAGACTACAGACTGAGACCCTGTCTCAAAGAAAACAACAATAATAAAAGGTTGAACATAGAATTCACATATGATTCAGCAACTCCCCTACAAGATATGTACCTTAAACCACCAAATATTCCAAATATCCATTAACTGATCCACAAATAAAAGTGGTATATTCACATAATGGATTATTATTTATCCATAAAACATTATGAAGCACTGAGTGTGTAATCCCGACACTCAGAAGGCTGAGGCAGGGGAATTGCTGTGAGTTCAAGGCCAACCTGGATTGTAAAGCAAGACCCTGTTTTGAACAAAAAAAGTTATGAAATAGTAGTTGGCAATCTAGCTTAGTAAAGCACAAGTGTGTAACATGCATGAGGTCCTGGATTCTATTCTCAACACCAATATAGATAGATAGATAGATAGATAGATAGATAGATGCTGTAACTGGATGAAACTTGAAAAACAAGGGCTTGGAATGTACTCAATGGTAGAGTACTTGCCTATGGTGCACAAGGCCCTGGGATCAATCTCCCAATAGAAGAAGGAGAAGGAGAAGGAAAAGGAGAGGGAGAGGGAGAGAGAGTGGGAGAGCGAGAGGGAGAGGGAGGGGAGGGGAGGGAAGGGAAGGGAAGGGAAGGGAAGGGAAAGGAAAGGAAAGGAAAGGAAAGGAAAGGAAAGGAAAGGAAAGGAAAGGAAAGGAAAGGAAAGGAAAGGAAAGGAAAGGAAAGTCAGGCATGAAAGGCCACTTATAATATTATTGCACTTACCTAAAATGTCAGGACAGGGAAATTCAAAAACAAAAGCCCAATTAGTGATCACCAGGGATAGATGAGTATAAGGTGGAGTGACAGTTTAATAGGTTTGGGGCTTATTTGTGGATAGTTAAAAATGGTCTAGAATTAGATGATGATATTGTAAAACCTTGTAAATGTGCTAAAAACCATTGAATAGGTCCACTTTAAAATGGTGAATTTATGTTCAGTTTTTAAAGTGGTATGTACACGTGTGTGTGTGTGTGTGTGTGTGTGTGTGTGTGTGTGCCTGCCCACGCACACCATAGTATTATATTATCAAGATGTGGATCCAACAGCTATACGAGTGATGGCAAAAAACTTAACCTCTTTGAATTTCACTTTCTTATGTTAAAAAAACTATGAGATAATAATAATGCCTACCCCATAAAACCAATATGAATAAATGAGCTAATGAAAGTGAAGAACACACCATGCTCCTGAGAACATAATAAACCCTCAATACATGTGTAAAAATAAATTTATGTGCAGAAAATAACTGCCTGTATAGACTGCCTGTAGGAGAGAAGAAAAATTAATAGACTCCTGTTGCGAAAAATGTATGAATCAGCCCACAGGATTTTGCTTGTCTTCTTAAAGCTTAACCAGTGGGGATTTTGTAATTTATCAGTCATTCTCTTTAAGATTTGCTCATGACTCATGACTCAGTCTCTTAAGGCCAAAGCAACAGATAAAATTGGCAGAGTAGTTGAATTAAAATACTGCACACACACACACCTGAGACCCTGCCTGAATGAACATATTAGATCATCTTTAGAACAGCATCAGCAGTAGCAGTGACTGGAAAGCTATTTGTTGCAAGAGAAGGCAACTGAAATGAATTTCTGCTTCATACAATGTGTTCACCAACATTACAGCTCCACAGCACTGTCAGCCTCTTTGTCTATACAAATCTTTCCAAAGCCAACTTGACTCTCGCCTCAGTTTATTTAACTTTTCTGATCTCTCCCATTAAAAGTATCACTTTTATTAAGCTTCTCAGGAAAAGGGAATAAAGTACAAATTCAAAAACCCCAACCTCCTACCAAATTCTCTTTCCTTTCACTTTCTCAATTTCCTCCCATGTTTATTACATAAACTTTTGACTTCACCAACCCACCACATAAATTGACAATTCTCCTTTGATTTTACCCAGCACATCAAGCTTCAAGTTTGTTGTCAAATGTCTTCTACCACATCATTCCTTTCCAAGGCACTTTCACCTAGAGAATTCTTTGATTAGTAGAGAACCCTCTTTATTCTATTCAGTGCCTTTAGAATGAGGCAAGACATCCTCGGTGAAAATTGCTCTCTTACAAATGCCTTCAATATCTTTCCCTTCTTCTTCTCAAGCAAACTCTGTGACTGAATCTGAGATGAGTTATTGTTGGGGGAAAATATCAATTTGGAGAATGGAATCAGAACAAATTAACAGTGACAAATCTCAAATTTATCCTCAACCATCCCAGAAATTGTCCTTATTTTTTCTCTTAAGCACTTCCCCCACCCTCAGTTTTGATGTTCCCCCCTCCAGTTAAACCCTGACCTCCCCCTTCCCTCCTTTCATCCTCAGTGGATAACTATTCCTCATACTTCATGGAGAATATAGAACCCATCAAGTGCCACATCATTTGCCATATATTTCAACCACTAATTCTTCATTGGCAACCACATCTGTCTCTTTTGTTCTATTCCACAGAGAAAATGTCCTTCTAGTGAAAGCATAGCTTCTCCATATCTGCTCTGGATTAAATCTTTCCATTCAAGGTCTTGATGTACACCAAGGTACTAATGGCTGCCTCTGAGTGGTCAGGGTTTGAGTGATCTGGTTGTCTGTTTTCACTATTATTCTGCAGTACTGGATACTGAACTCAAGGTTTTGCATGGAACTACATCCACAATGCTTTTTTATTTTTTATTTAAAGACAGGACCTCACTAAGATGTTTAGTTGTCCAGGCTGGGCTTGAACTTGCTATCTTCCTGTCAGCCTCTCATGGTACAAAGATTAGAGATATGCATCAGCATGCCTTGCTGGTGGTCTATTTCTTCCCCCTTTTGTTTATCTTTATTACAGAATTTATCATGGATTAGTCAGATAATGTTCTTAAGGAAGAATTTGAGATGGGGGTATAATCCATTGTCATCAAACATTTCTGACAGGCTTAGAGGAGTTGTCTGTCAAGACAAATTTCAGCTACCTTTGATCTTGGAGTAGGAAGAACTAAATTCTGCACAGCTAGAAGCTATGGGAACCAAAATCTCATGGGGATCATATTAAGTGCCACAGAATGTATTAACTATGTCTTGACAGGCCATGTGTCTCTAGCCTCTCCCATAACCAATTTAATTGTCACTAATTTTCTAATTTACCATAATCATAAAAATGAAGTTGGAGAGGTTACCTTAATCATAGATCTCTAAAAGAAAGGTGAATGCAAAAAAAAGTCAGCTTTTGAGAGTCTCAGGCGTGGGAGGATTTACCTCCAAAGAGCCACTTTTCTCATCAGTGAATCATACTGTCAAATTACAGTAGAAAGTGATGGGAATTCAGCTAAATTCCAACTCCTGGTGTCAGAAGGTTATTCATCAGCCCTGTGGCAGCAGCTCTGTTTAGCAAGGGATGTTTCTTCTAATTAGGTATTGCTCCCTGAGGGCCAACCAGCAGGATCTTTATTTTCTCTGTGGTTATTAATTGGCTATCCACTGTTAACAAGGAGATCATATCTAGAAGTATGCAAATCCACTCCCAATCCTTTCCCCCTCCCCCCTACTCAATCAGCAGGCCACCTTGCTGGCTCACTAATGAGGGTGCCTGGCCAACTGGAAGCACCATGCTAACTACAAGTGGACCCATTCCCATCCTTAATGATCGCTTCCAAAATGGCATATTTTTGTTTGAATAAGCCTATTCAACATGTTGAAATGTGTGACTTTTCCACAAATTTCTGGGAAAAGTTTATCTAAATCAGGAAATGTTAAATTGAGTTAACTGCATTATAATGAAATGGAAGAAATGCCCAGCCAGTGGGGAATTCAAATATGCACAAATTCAACACCCCGGGACTTCTCTGTCTGTCCCCAGCAGCTGAGTCCCCATCTGGGTTTCTGTTATCAAAATCTCATCTTTCCAATGTTTCTCTTAAGAGCTGCAAAATAGGATTTGTCCTGTGAAGCAAGCATTAGATTGAATTTTACAGAATTGCCAATGTGATTATTTTCAACATACAAACATGGCAATTTTCTTTAATTCAACTTGATGTTCAAGTCCTCAGGCTTTTGGAAGGGAGTTGAATTCTTTAAAGTATAAAAATAAATAATAATTGTAACAGCTAATATTATATACATCTTTTGATGTGCCAAGCATTATGCTGGTATATATTAGCATATATATTTTCTTCCTACTCATTTAACTTTCACAGCATTTAACACTCTCACTTCATAGATGTAAAATTGGATGCGTAAAGAAGTTGCTCAGCCACCAGCCCCAAAGGCTAGGTTTACACCCCTTGTCTGACTGTACAGATATTAACCACTAAGCTGTTTCCTTGCAAGTTACCATTGATAATAAATGGAGAAATAAAATTAAAAGCTCCCTCCACTTCTTATACTTTTCTAGCCACTTAAGCATCTACTTTTTCTGCTGATACTTGACAGAAGATAAAGTTATACATATTACCAATGAGGACTCTCTACTGTATCAAGACATGGATTGTGTGCATCTATGCATGTGCACATGTTCATTAATTTGAGGAAATCTTACCATTTAAGACTCTATCATTGAAGGTAGGCTGTGGCCTTATTTTGAAAATTTACATGCACACACACACACACACACCATATTTTTTCTCTTTCAGAAAAAGATATTTCTAGAAGACTTGTTTGAATTCAGTCTTCCCTCCTATTTCCAGGTAAGGTAAGGCAGGATGTCTCCTGCAAGGAGACAAAACAATTTCTTTTTCTTTTTCTTTTAAACAATTTATCAAGTTTCACATTAGGATTTCTGCCAGGTAGTATTGGAAAGACAGTGTCTCACAATCACAGGCTCTTAAAGAGAACACCTGAGAAGCTGTCTTTGTTGTCCACTGTGCCGGCATTTTTCATACAGAGATAACAGATTCTTTCAGTTTCATGAGATTCATTAACAAGTTTTTGTGAATCACTCTATGAGTACAAGTTAAGCAACAGTAACTAACAATAATAATACATATGCAATGAAGAATATGACTTCACTGTTTTGTTTGCTGACAGCTTTCTCCTTAAGACAACCTCTTCCTAAATTGCCCAACTAGTCTCAAACTCATAGGCTTAAGCAATATTCCTACCTCATGCTCCAAAGAAGCTGAGACTGCAGGAGTATACCCACATCTCAACTTGCTGACAGCATTTAAGTACACACACACACACACACACACACACACACACACACATTTTCCCTAGTGCCCCACACATAAATAAGCAGTTGAGAAAGTCTGAGCTCTATCCTTTGGCCCAGCCCCAGACTTTAATTGCAATTCAGGCCCAGACCATGACCTTCCCTGGTCCTCTCAAGCCATTCTGAACCCAGCTGAGAGTCCTGCCCTTTCCTTTCCAGAGATCTTGATCATGTAATAATACATCTCTTCACATACTCTTGTATCACAGTATCAATATCAACATCTAAACCACAACAGTATACATTTAGAATAAAAAGGGGCTGGAGCAGTAGTTCATGGTAGAGTCCTTGCTTTGCATTCACAAGGCCCTGGGCTTAATATCTACCACCATCACAGTGACAATAAAAAGATAAATAGGAAGAGGACAAGATGGTGGAAGACAAGCAAACAGCAATTCATAGCCCATCCAGGACCTAGAACCAAGATAGTTGGAACACAAATAAAGAGAAAAACAAGAAGAAGAAGATAAGATGGCAAATCAGTGAGCAACAGAATACAAAGCTTCCCCAGAGAAACAACTCATGTGCCAGAATAAAACACCCTGGAGAGACCCAGACAGAGGAAGATGGATCCTCTTGACACAGGAAGAAATTAAAATGTAAAAAACCTCATCAAATACTTCAGGACTACAATTGAAACAGCTAAAAATTATGGAACACAGAGTTTTCACGGTGACCTGCCAAGTTTGCACCAGCTTGAATCCATGCTGGCAGGCAGAGCTGACCAAACTCGTTCCCACCGCCACTCACAGGAACCACAGCAGCGCTGATGTCAGGAGTTGGTGAGCCCAATGGAGAGTAGAGCTGGTGAAGGGACCTTCATTAATCCACAGTCAGTGCTAGGAATGAGACACCCCCCCCCCCACAGGAATGACATGACCAAATGGATGACATGTTGGAATCGGGCAGGAGGAGCCTGAACTGGGAGCGACAGTGACTTCAGTTGGTTGCTCCCTCCCCAGAGCAGATTCATGGGATTTGCTTGGACTGGACCACGCTACTGGCCAGGACCCAATGAGTTGTCCCAAATTAATTCCCTGCACCTAGCACACACTAACTGGGTGAAGGCACCTGAAGTTTGGCTGGCCCTGTGGGGAGGGGCAGGCATATAGAGCCACTGCTTATACCTCAGTGACAAAAGGAGTCAGGAGAGGGCATAGGTCCCTCACCAGTGTGCTTCGGAGGAAACGTGGCCAACAGGGAAGGGGACTGGGACGTGCACTGTAACCTGTGTGGAGGAAGCCAGGGCCTTGACAGGAGAGAGAGGCAGGAGGAGGACCCCAGCCCAGAACCCTGAAAGCACTGATCCAGGAGAGGGAAAAACAAGGAAGACTGAGGGCAGCAATCACGCAACATCAGATGTGGCTTCAATGGACATTAAGAGAGATCTTTGGGACCTTGTAGACGAGCTCAAAACTGAAATATTAAATCAGGTAAAGCAGGATATGAGTAGAGTAATAAAAGAAACGCCCTCAGGAAGCATCTCTCAGGATGATAGAGATGGAAGAAGGGAGGAACACAAAAAAAGGAGAGAAACATTTGATAAAGAATATAAAGAAAATATAGAATACATGAAGCAGATTCAAAGAGACTACCAGGAAATTAGAAACTCCATTGAAAGCTGGCAAAACTCCTTAAAAGAAACTAAGGATAGACTATCAAAACTTGAAGACAAGTTTGCAATGTGTGATCATGAAAGGAAAGATCTCTTAAAAATAACAAGGAAACAGGCAGTAACAATACAAAGGCTAGAAGATGACAACAGAAGCTACAGTTTAAGAACAAGAAATGTGAACAAAGAAGCAGGAATACATACAGGCAAGTTACAAAGACTATTCATGGAAATAATTAAGGAAAACTTCCCAAGCATGGGAAAAGAAAATGACATTTGGTTATGTGAGGCACACAGAACTCCAGCCACCTATAACCAAAACAGATCTATACTCATACATATAATAATCAAGATACCAGAAATTCAATATAAAAACAGAATATTAAAAGCCTTCAGAGAAAAGAAACAGATTACCTATAAAGGTAATCCCATCAGAATCACAGCTGACTTCTCGACACAGACCATCAGATCAAGAAGAGCTTGGAGTAAAGTATTCCAAGCCCTGAAAGAAAATAACCTTCAGCCCAGATTGATGTATCCTGCAAAACTGTCACTAAAATTAATGGAGAAATAAGATGCTTCCATGACAAAGAGGAACTGGGGGAGTATGTGACCACCAATCCAACCCTACAGAGAATACTGAAGGACATTCTAGAGAGAGAGAAAAAAATACCAGGATTTTAGAAATAGTGGCAGAGAGGCCACAGTGAGTGGGGCAGGTAGCAGCATGAAGGAGAAAACTAGACAAACAAAGGCAGAAAAATAGCATAGCAGAATTAAGGCAGAGAAGGAGAACTAGAATCTCTAACATAGATGGCCTTGACACACTATATTATTAATAGTGCACCAGGATTTAAAACCCACATTACTCACACTACTCTGCTTAGATGTATTATATTCTGTTCCAGTCATTCTACCTGTACTAGATTTGAGGGCCCAGACAGTAATCCTGAAAATAACAGGATATAGTATGGTAATCATCCTTAATTTACTATTAACTTAATCTAAAGCTCTGTAAAACCTACACTGTTTTACCATGACTGATCGTAATTGAATCTGGTCTGTTAGATCCCTGTTTTCTATTGATACATTCTATTCAAAGCTGTTATGATTGATAGTATCAAGTCTGAGAGTATTGGCAACTTCACTTAAGATGACAAGATCCACTAGAATATCCACTATGGTTTGATCATTACCTGCCTTTGAAGTTTTATTCTGTCTACAATGTTTTATTTTACTAATATTGTTATTTACTGTTATACTCAATTATACTGCTATATTCAATTATGCCTGTTGATATAGATATTCTGTTGAAGATAATAAGAAACAACACAGTAATCATTGTAGATCACTTTGTACTGTGGTTTTATATGACTTTTGTTTTTATGTTTTTATAGGAATATGTTTTGTTTTGTCTTGCTAAGTTTTGTTTTTCCCTCTAATACAGAAAGGATAGAAATATATGTAGAGATTCATGCATGCATAGCTGTTTACACTCTCACTGTTGGACTATCTACTTTGTATGCTTTAATTTTGTAACTTGAGTAACTATTTCCAAGAGGACAATATGTAATTTATTAACTAGTGATTTCTTATTGTTTATCTTTTTTTTGAATTCTGTATTATCTCTACCCTTTACATGCTTTTGTTTCTCTTTAAATAATTTTTTTAAAAAAGAGAAAAACAAGAGCTTTGGGAATCTAGAGTCAACAGGAAAGCTAATAATCATGGGGAAACTAGTTTCTGAGGACAATGTAGAGAAAGAAACAAAACAATTCAGAATGTCAACTATAGCCTGGAGGTGGGCAGGGACTTGACACAGCAAGCATAAAGTAATCCTGAGGAAGAACCCCAGAGATAAGCAGTGAACCAGTTGCAGCAGCCCAGAAAATACTATAGTTATTGTAAGTTGCAAATCAGTATGAGGTTTTACTCTAAATGTGACTCTTTCCACATGGCAAACTAGCTTTACAAAATAAATTCACTGTAGCATCAATCATATCTCACAGTGGTATTGAGGTAGAATACAAGAAATAAAAGTAGGTAAAAAGGAGACAAGGAGATCGAGATTTTTTTTAATGGTACTTTTAAAAAAAACTACAATGTCAAGACACGAAAGACACTCAGGGCTTTTTCTCTTTCAGGATAAAACTCTGAAGAAGCTAGGTACTGAAAAATCACACATCAGTATAGATAGATCAGTGATGGTGAATATATAAATAATTTTAAAAATCAAAAAGATTAAATAGCCCAATCAATAAATTGGCAAATGGACTGAATAGATACTTCTCAAAACAAGCAAAAGGGCCAATAAGTATATTTTTTAAATTGTAGAATATATTTAGCCATTAGGGAAACGCAAATCAAACTACATTGAAATTACATCTCACTCCAGTTAGAATGGGTATCATCAAGAATATAAAAAATAACCCAGGTGTGATCAATCATGCCTGAGATCCCAGCACTCTGAGAGGCTGATACAGAAGGATCATAAGTTCAAGTACAGCCTGACAACTTAGCAAGATCTTGTCTCAAAATAAAAATAAAGAAGGAATGGGAATACAACTCAGCATGAAGGCCCTGTGCTTTAATCACCAGTACTGAAAAAAAAAAGTGCTGGCTAGGATGCTGGAAAAAGTCCTTTGACATTGCTGGTGGAAATGGAAATCAGTACAGAGGCTCCTCGGAACACTAAAAACAGACCTGACATCTGATCTAACCTTCCTGCTCCTTGTTATACACACAAAGTAATTAAATTTGGTGTACTCTAGGGAAACCTGCACACCCATGTGTAGTGCAGCCCAGTTGACAAGAGCCAAGAATGAAGCCAGCACAGCTGCCCATCAGCAGATGAATGGGCAAAGAAAATGTGGGATATATACATGGAGAATTATCAAGCCATAAAAAAGAATGAAATGTTGTCATTTGCAGGTAAATGGATAGAACTGGAGATGATGGTAAGCAAAATAAGCAAAACTGAGAAAGGCAAGTAGTGCATCTTTTATGTGAAATCTAACAAAGATGAAATGAAAGTAAAGGAAACCGTAATTAGACAAGAGAAAAGGAATATGGGGGAGGGGTGTCAGGAAGGTGATAGGCATGATCAAAATACAGATCGAAACCCAATGCTTTGTAAAATTAGCATACAATAAAATGAAATGAATGGGCATTAAAAGAAAAAAAACATTAAGAAGATAAAGTAAATTGCTTTTTATTATGTTTAACATTATGTTTATGACTCTACCTGTAAAGAAATGCAATAAGCAACATTATCAATCTGTTTATTGTCATGATGCATTAGAAGTGCCTAGGTTTAAAAGAATAATTCCTTATCTCACTAAGATATCCTAAGTAATACAGACTTTCCTAGATAGGACAATTTTAAATAGTCACAGAAAGTAATTTCTTCAATCCATGTCACCATCTTTCTATCCATAGACAGAGTATATTATAAGCTATTTGTATAAGAAGAAAATGCTATATGAGCAATTGGTTATTCATTTATTCAGTATATATTTATTGAATGCCTACTGTAACACAACCATTATTCAAATCAATTTAAATATAGAATAGAGCAATTACAGACCCCCAAAAAAAACAAAAAACAAAAAAAAACTCTGCCCTTGTGGATTTTATATTCCTGTGAGTGAGGTAGAAATAATAATAAAATCAATTATATAATGTGAAACAATAATACATAATATGACAAAAAACCCTAACCCTAAAGTCTTAGGGCAGAAATGGAGAGCTGGAATTTTAAAAGAGATTCCAGTTTCATTACTTTTGTTTATCAAATATATTTGGTTTTCTTTTCCTGGGTTTATACAGTTATACTTCCCTATCATATTAAAGTTAAGTATATGCACACGTGCACTAACAAAATTTTTAATTAAAAATAATTATTATAACCATAAAGTATAAATTCAAATACAAATAGGACTTGCTTTAGCCAAAAAAAAAGAAAGCATAGGGTACCTTAGTCCCTATATGGTGCACTATTGCCCCCTTGTGTTGACACAAAAAATGAAATCAAAAAATAGTGATAGCCAATGCCAAGAAACACTTTCAAATTTGGAGTTCTTTTGTGCCATGGCAAATTGTTTTATAACAACTTTTGATTGGGAATTACCATGATCAACGTGTCATAAAAATAAAACCTGGCACAGCTATTTAAGCCTGTAGTTTTCAAGAAAGTAAAAATTCTAAAACAAAATTGGTTAAGGTACTTAGTGTCAGGATGGAGATGTAGCTCAGTGATAGAGCACATGCTTAGCATGCATGAGGTCCTGGGTTCAGTCCCAAGGAAAAAGATATTCCTTGCTCCTAGATAGTTACTTTGCCTCATTAAAATGAGGGATACCATACAGTATTCAAGCTTGTGTATCTGATTTATTTCACTCAACATTATGTTTTCAAGGTGCATTTGTTTTCCTACAAATGCCCCAAATTTGTCATTCTTCATAGTCAAGTACTATTTCACTGTATATAGCTATCATTTTTTTATTTTATTTAAAGAGGAAAAAGGCAAAACAGAAAAAGGGGTAGAAACAATACAGAATTTCAGAAAAAAAAATAAACAGTAAGAAATCACTACTTGATAAATTACATATTGTCTTCTTAGACATAGTTGTTCAAGTTACAAAATTAAAGCATACAAAGTGGACATTCAAACAGTGAGGTTGCAAAGAAGTCCAATGATCCAATAACAACTTAGCAAAATGGTTATCAATCCTACACACTTAAACATACATGCAGTTATATCCTTTAGAGCACTTTCTTTTCTTCCTTTTACTTTTTAAGTCCATTATCTGTTTAGTTATATCCTGTTTAAGGTTGCTTAGTACCTTACTGACTTGTTTTGTTGTTGTTATTTACTTTTTGATCACCTTATATTATTCTGTTGCTTTGTTTTTGAGTTTCTCCTCATCCATGCCCCCTGGATCAGCTTTGGTGTAGTAGGGAGGTTTTTGGAAGCATTTTGTTACTTTATTATCTTTTTTTTTTAAGGTAGCAAAATACAGCAGAATAAGACAGAACAAACCCATGCAAGGCAGTGCAGTGAAATTGGCACAGAACCTCACAGCAAGTTACTAGGACACCAGCAATAGGCACAATAGCACATCCCATTCTGTTCACATTAGCTGTGGAGCAAAATGGAAGGAAATATCGAACCTATAAAAACAGAATACTGAATAGAGCAGTACCATTAATCAAAACAGAGCAAAACAGTGATAAAAATATTTGCCTTCAAACAGATGGTAGAAGGAAATCCCCCTTACTTGTCACACTGCATACATTCATCCTCCCAAGAGATACTCAGACCTCCAGTTCCCACTTGGTAATGGGGGAGGGGTGGGATGGATTGATGTCTGCTTCTTAGCCTGCACACTGGCAGGCCCCCAGCTGCTTACCAGGGCGGCGAGCAAGCTGCCTGTTCTCCCAGCACCCCAAGTTCCAACATGATGCAGAGCTCAGGAATCACCGAATTTAGATACCATACTTTGTTTATTCAATCACCTGTTGGTGGGTATATGGTCCACTTCTAGAATTAGCTATTGCAAATTGTTTTGCTATAAACATGCATATGCAAGTATCACTGTTGTATGGTGACTCAAACTGGGAGATACCTGGGTCATATAGAATTTCTAATTTCTATTCCTTCAGAAATCTCCATACCAGTTTCCATAATGGTTTTACTAGTTTACATTCCCACCAACAACGTAGAAGAGTTCCTTTTTCACCACAACAATGCCATCATTTGTTACTGTTTGATTTCCTAATGATTTCCACTCTTTCCAGAGCAAGATGGAACTTCAGAGTTGTTTTAAGTTGCATTTCTCTAATGTCCAGAGATGTTGAACACTTTTTCATATATTTGTTGCCCATTCATATTTCTTCCTCTGTGAAGTACCTGTTCATTTCTCTAGCCCATTTCTTGGCTGGGTCTTTAATTTAGGAGGGCTTCTTTGTTATATATATTGGTTCTCTGTCTGAAAAGTAGCTGGCAAAAGTGTTTTCTATTCTATGTCTCTTTATTGATTGAATCTTTTGCTGTACAGCTTTTTAGTCTGATACAATCCCCTTTGTTGGTTCCTGCTGTTATTTTTCATGCAGTTGATGTTTTGTTAAAAAAAAAATCTTTTCCTACTCCTATGTCTTCAAGTATTTTACCTATTTTGTTTTTCAGAAAGTTTAATGTCTCCATTATAATATTTAGATCTTTGATCCATTTTGATTTTCATTTTAGTATATGGTAGGAGATAAGGGTCCAGTTTCATTCTTCTACAAGTTTTCCCAGGACTACTTGTTGAATGGGCTATCTTTCCTCCAACATATGCTTTTGGACCCTTTTTCTAAGTGCATATAGTTGAATCTGTTTAGTGAAGTTTCTGTATCCTCAATTCTCTTCCATTGATCCATGTATCTGCTTTTGTTCTAGTATCATGCAGTTTTTATCTGTATTGCTTTGTAGTATAGCTTGAAATTAGATATTGTTGTGCCACCTGTTCTACTCTTATTGCTTAAAATTACAATTGTTGTTCAGGATCTTTCCTGTTCCATATGAAATTTAGGAATGTTTTCTCTAGATCTATAAGGTGTGCTTTAGATCAGTTTTGGAAGCACAAGCATTTTGACAATATTGATTCTACTTATCCAAGAGATGTCTTGCATTTTCTGATGTCCTCTTCAATCTCCTTCTTACTATACTCTTCTTTGTAGAGGTTTTTTACCTTTTTTGGTTATATTAATTCTTAAGTATTTCATTTTTCTTGAAGCAAATGTGAAAGTTATTATTTTCATAATTTCCTCTCATCCTGTTCACTGATAGATAATTTATCATTGATGATTCAATGATTTTTGTGTGTTGGTCTTGTATACTGTTACTTTGCTGAAATTGGTTATTAATTCTAAGAATTTCTTGGTGGAGTTCTTTGGGTCTTCTATGTAGAGTATCATAATAATTTGAGTTCTTCCTTTCCTTTATGTATCCCTTTTATTTCTTTTTCTTGCCTAATTGCTTTGGTTGATGCTTCAAGTACCATGTTGAACAGCAGAGGTGATAGTGGACATCATTGTTTGTTTCTGACTTTAGAAGAAATGCTTTCAGTTTTTCCCTGTTGAATATGATGCTGGCTATTGGCTTGTCATAGATAGCTTTTATCATATTCAGGCATAGTCTTTCTATACCTATTTTCTTCAGCATTTTTATCATGAAGTGGTATTGGATTTTGTTAAAAGCCTTTTCTGTTTCTATTGATATGATCATGTGTTTTTTTACTTGCTCCTGTTTATGTGATATATCACATATATAAACATATGTACACTGAATCACCTTGCATCTCCGAGATGAAACCTACTTGATCATGGCATGTCAGCTTTTTAATAGCATGCTGCATTCTGTTTGCTAATATCTTGTTGAGGATTTTTACATCTATATTCATTAAACAGATTGGTCTATAGTTTTATTTTTTAGTTTGTTTTTTATCTCATTTGGGGATCAGGATGATAGTGGCTTCCATAAGTGAATTTGGAGGCACTCCATTCCTTTCAATTTCTTTGAACACCTTGAGGAGTATTGGTGATGTAATATTCTTAAAGGTCTTATAGAATTCAGCAGTGAATCCATCAGGTCCTAGGATTTTTTAGTTGGTAGAGTCTTTATTATTGAGTTAATTTCACTGATTGTGATTGAGTTATTAAGTATGTTCATGTCTTCTTGGGTTAGTTTTTGTAGTTTGTATGTATCTGAGAATTGTCCATTTCTCAAAATTTGCTAATTCACTGGAATATAATTTTTCAAAGTAGTTAGTATGTTGTGGATTTTGATAGTGTCTATTGTGATTTCACCTTTGTTATTTTTAGTTATATTTATGTTAGTCTTTCCTGTCTTTCCCTTGATGAGTCTTGCTAAGGGCTTATCTATTTCATTTATTCTTTTAAAGAACCAGCTCCTCACTTTGTTGATTTTTTTATGGTTATTTTAGCTTCAGTTTTATTAATTTGCACTCTTATTATATAATATTTCTCCTTAGTTTTGGTTTGGAGCCAGTTTATTGATGTTTCTCAAGTATCTTTTTTTTTAATTTTATTTAAAGCAGGGGAAGCAAAACAGAAAAAAAGGGTAGAAATAATACAGAATTTCAAAAAATTAAACAGTAAGTAACCACTAGTTGATACATCACATATTGTATCCTTGGATATAGTTGTTCAAGTTACAAAATCAAAGCATACAAAGTGGACATTCAAACCGTGAGGCTGCAAACAGCTCTGTTCACTGATCCAACAAAAACTTAGCAACATGGTCATCAATCCTACACACTTAAACATACATGCAGTTATATACTTTAGAGCATTTTCTTTTCCTCCTTTTTCTTTTTAAGTCCATTATCTGTTTAGTTATATCATGTTTCAGGTTGCTCAGTACCTTACTGATCTGTTTTGTTGTTGTTATTTACTTTAAAATTTTTTTCTTATTTATTATTATTTATTCCTTTATTTTATTTTATTTTGAAGGTAGTAAAATACAGCAGAACAAGATAGAACATAGCTAACTGAGGCAGTACAGTGAAATTGGTACAGAACCTCACAGCAGGTTACTGGGATAACAGCAATAGGTACAATAGTATATCTGGTTTTCTTCACAATAGTTGTTCCTTCAGTCAAGTAGAGCAATATTGAAGGAAACACTGAATTATAAAAACAACATTGAATAGAGAAATACCATTGATCAGAACAGAGCAAAACAGAGATAAAAATATTTGCCTTCAAAGAGATGGCAGAAGAAAATCCCCCTTATTTGCTATATTGCATATAGTTAAACTCCCAAGAGATGCTCAGATCCTTGGCTCTTACTTGCTGGGTGGGGGGTGATGAAATGGATGTTTGATTCTTAGCCCGCTGGCTGCCTGTTTTCCCAATGCCCCAAGTTCCAACATGGCGTGGATCTCAGGAAACACTGATATGGTTCTTGCCCAAGGGTGGCTGAGACTTGGGAGGCCACAGCCACTTACCAGAGCAGCATGCTGGCAGCCTGTTTTCCCAGCACCCCAAGTTCCAACATGGCACAGATCTCAGGAAACACTGATATGGTTCTTGCCCTGGGGTGGCCAAGGCTTGAGAGGCCACAGCCACTTACCAGAGCAGCATGCTAGCAGCCTGTTTTCCCAGAGCCCCAAGTTCTAACATGGTGCGGATCTCAGGAAACACTGATATGGTTCTCGCCCTGGGGCAGCAGAGGCTTGGAGGCCACAGCCACTTACCAGAATGGCATACTGGCCACTTGTTTCTGTTTCTTTATCTTAAGAGTTTTCACAAGGTTATTTATTTTGGCTTGCTCTGCTTTCCTAATGTGAGCAATTTTAGAGCTTCTTTCAAAGTGTCCTAAACATTTCATTAAGTTGTACAGACATTGTTATTAACTTCCAGAAATTTTTATTTTTCTTCTTTGATTTCTTCTATGACCCATTGGTTAAGAGAATATTGTTAATTTTCCAGGAGTTGTTTCCTTTTCCAATTTTCCTTCTGTCATTGATTCCCACTTTCATAGTAATCAGATAGTATGCATGGAGTAATTTCAGCACTTTTATATTTACTTAAGCAGCCTCTGTGGACTAGTATGTGATGTATTTTAGAAAAAGTACCATGTGCTGCTAAAAAGAATGTATACTCCAGTGTAGAAGGGTTGAATGCTCTGTATACCTCTTAAGCCCATATTTTCAAGTGTATGGTTAAAGTCTGAGATTTCTTTATTAGCTTTTTGTTTGGTTGCTCTGTCTCTGTGAGAAAACTGGGTGTTAAAACCTCCTATTGTGATGACCTTAATGTTTACCTGACTTTTTAATTTCAGCAGTATTTGGTTTATGAAGGTAGGTGTTCTAGTGTTTGGTGTATATATAGTTATTAATGTTATCTCTTCTGGTTGGATTTGTTTAACTAGTGTGTAGTGACCTTGTCTCTTCTAATCTCTTTTAACTTGAAGTTTACTGTGTCTGATATTAGAATTGCCACCTCGGCTTGTTTTCAGGGTCCTGGTGCATGAAATATTGTTTCCCATCCATTCAAGCCTATGAGCATCTTTTTGGATTAGTTTTTTTGTTTTAAGATAGTAAAATCCAACAAATACAACAGAACAAAGCCAATCAAAACAAAGCAGCAAAACTGGTACAGAACTTCAAAGCAGGATACTAGGAAAACAACAATAGCTACCATAGTATATCTTATCTTCACAATAGTTGTCCATTCCATCAGTTATAGCAAAATCAAACCAAAAACCAATCAAACCACTATAAAACCAATCAAACAGAATATTGAATAAAGTAAAACAATCAGAACAAACCAAAACAGTGGCAAAAATATTGGATTTCAAGGACAAGATAGAAGGAAATCCTCCGTATGTGCTATACTGCATACTGTCATCCCCCCAAGAGACACTTAGACTGCTGGCCCCAGGCCTGAAAAACAAACCAGACGATACAAGCATTTAGCTGCTTTGTGTACCTTAGTTGCAGTCTACTCAGCCTGTCCTCCAAACCAGCAGGTCACTTTAGGGTAGGTGGGCCAGGGTTTGTTTCTACACTCCAGCAGGCTCATGGGAGGCACTGGTTTTTCTCTTCCTGGAAGCCATGTGGCTTGCATGGCTTACCAAAAAGGCAGGCTAGTTGGCCTCTTATTGGATCCTCCCAGTCCCAGCATGGCCACTTCTCAGGAGGCACTTACATTTCTCTTGTAGATGGGTTTCTTGAGTGCAAAAGATTGTTAGACTCTGTTTTTTTATGTCTTGATATATAATACTTCTATTTTCCTGGTTTTTTATTGTTGTTTATCTATTGAATTCACCAGTTTCCTCTGTGTTTCTAGGTGTGTCCAAACCTAGTACCAGGGATCGAACTCATAACCTTGCACTTGCCATCCAGGTGCTTATGTCATTGAGCTAAATCCCATCCTGATCCATTTATTCTGAAGGATAGCTTTGCTGAGTTGAAAGTTATCTTCTTTTAGAACTTGAAATACTTCACTCCAAGCTCTTTTGGCCTTCAGAGTTTGTGCTGAGAAGTCTGCTTTGATTCTAATTGTTTTACCAATTATGTGATTTTTTTGTTTTTCTCTAGTTGTCTTTAAAATTTTAGTTTTTTGCTGTATATCTGCTAATTTAATAAGGATATGCCTTAGTAAACTTCTTTCATCATAATTGCTTGGTGATCTATAAGCATCACTTACTTGTACTTTGAAACTTTTTCCTATATTTGAGAATTTTCCTCAATAATTTCTGTAGACATGTTGGTGATCCATCTGTGAAGTCTTCTGTAATTCTGTAACTCTGATTAGTCGTTGTTGTTGTTGTCATCGTCATCATTTAGTAGCTGCTAGATAGTTTTCTCTTGTTCTCTTTATTTTCTTTTTTGGTTTCTTTGAGTTCTTTATTGTAATTCATTATTTTATCCTCTATGTCAGATACTCTGTCTTCACAGTGGTTATTTCTGGAATGTATGAATTCTATAGTTTTTTTTATTTTAAGTATTTACTTCTGACATCTTTTAGAGGATTCCATGAAGATGTCAGAGTGGTAAGCAGCAGAGAAATAGCCTGAGAGTTGCCATCCACACACTGGAATATAGCAATGTGAGAAAGAGGAGGGAAGTGGGTCCCCTGGACTCAGGAAGGATTTGAAGAGAGAATTACAGTCCATGCGGAGAGCAAAGGGAGAAACTTCAAAAAAGAAGTAGCCAATGGAGCCTTTTCCCTGAGTTGTGACTCACTGAATGGCAGAGCATTTCAAACCTGCAGATACACGGTGACTGCTGGCAACCCCAGAGGCCTCCATGGAAAGATGTGGCAGTGGAAGGGACTAGTGGATATGGAGAACTGCACTAACTGGTGGTAAATGCTGCAGGACTGAACATCATACAGGAGGGAGAAATTGGCAGGAACCCATCTTGGAGATAGGCCAACTGAACTTAGAATTCAACAAATGCTGGGTCTATTGAGCAGCTCCCAGTTGAGTTCAAGCCCAAAGAAGGTACACTGATGGCTGCAAGCTGAAAGGGTCTGATCCTAGCCTCATGGCCAAAAACAAGCCTGAACTTCAGGGGAAATAAAAGTGTAGGCTCACTGAAATTACCCACTACCCCCCATAAAGCTACTGCTGACTTACTGGGATGAATCAACATGGATTTAGACTCTGTCTCCATGAGTTGTCTACTCTCTCTCTCTTTTCTTGTTTTTTTGGTGGTTTTTTTCCTCCTTCATTGTTTAATTGTTTTTATACAAGTGTGAATGTGATTTTTAGTTTCTTTATGGTTGTTTTCTTCTGTTCTTCCTATTATTTCTTTCTTCTCCTTTTCCCACCCCACTCCCTGTCTTCTGCACCAGTTTCCCAAAGTTTGCATGATCACCCTTTGTCCTCCAGACTGACTTCTAATCTCTTCCTATTTATCTATTTCTCTATTTTTTACCTTAATCCCTTTTAAATCTTCTCCCTTGAGTGTAAAGTTGGCATATTGAGCCAACTTTTCTGGTTTTCTGGTTTACTTCAGATTTTGTTATATGATCACAAGTCTGGTTCATATGGGTAAGGTGGCAAATTAATGATTACCTCAGTTCACCATCTTCTAGAATATGTTTGATGCTATTGTTATTGCTGATTGCACCACTTCAGCCAAAGTGACATAATGGTTCTAACCCACTGTTCTTTCTGGCATACCAAGACTGAGATTGCCTAAAGGTCACAGAAAATACAGGCCCTGACAGATTCACTGCTAAATTCTACAAGAAATTTAGAGAAGACTTAATAGCACTATTTCTCAAACTCTTTAATAAAATTGAAAGAGAATCAATTCTCCCAAATTTATTCCTGGAAGCAAGCATTATCCTCATACCAAAACTAGAGGAGGGCAAAATTAAAAAACAGAACTATAGGCCATCTTCCTAGTGAACATAGACTCAAAAATCCTCAACAAGATGCTGACAAACAGAATGCTGCAAATCATCAAGAAGTATCAGGGACTTGGCCAAGATTCCCAACTCCCTATATAAGGGGCACAACAAAAGGATGGAATAAGAAACAGAGACAAATATGTGCACCCATATTTATAGAGGCACAATTTGTAATAGCCAGATCTTGGAAACAACCTAAGTGCCCATCAACCGAGGAATGAACAAAAAAATTGTGGTATTTTATACAATGGAGTACTACTCAGCTATAAAGAATGATCACATTGAGATATTTACAAATAAATGGCTGCATTTTGAATCTATACTCATAAGTGAAATAAGTCAAACTCACATGTATAAATACCATATAGTCTCCCTAGTGTAAGAAATGGTAAGAGTACAGAAGATTTTATGGAAATCATGGTTCACCACTATACTGCTTTGATGTCTTATGTCTTCATTCATTGGTTTGAATGGTTTTATTCTGTTTTGTTTGATCTTAATATATGTGCTGATATGAATAGTTAATTTGAAGACAAGACAGTATGGTAGCCAGTATTGATTTAATATCATCTTGCTCTGAAGTCCTACCATGCTTTTGTTTTTCTATTACCATTGGTTCTATCACATTGTGTGTTATTGGATTTTAATATGTATGATAGTAAAAACAAAATTTTTATGGAAAATGAGATAATATAGCAGCCATTGTTCATCTTCAGTTATTTGGTTCAGAATGTCTTGGAATACTTCCATTCTCTTGAGTTGTTTTATTCTACTTTGTTATGTTTGACACTATTGTGTGTAAAGCTAAGCTCAAGTATTTCAAAGAAAGAGACATTATGATAGCTACTGTTAATATCCAATTGTCTTATTGTGAAGTGCTGTGTTGCTTACATTGTTCTGTCCTGATCTGCTTAGATCTGTCCTTTTTTGTTTTATTCTCTTAAAAAAAAAAACAGAGACAAATGCATGATGGGGGGTGGAGCTGGGAGGTCAATGCCTCAGGATGGGCAAAGAAAAAGACACTCCCAGCTAGCCAGTATTTATTGGAGGTACACAATGAAAAGAAGAATTATTGGAAGACTCAAGGCAGCAGGATGACTCAGAAGACTTAGAGATTGTTGACTTATGCTGATGAGAATCTTTATGATGATGAGGAGGTGGGGCAAGATGACAGGTTATGGAGTTTGTCCTTTTCCCAAGGTGCAAGTCTATTTTTATTTCTATAGGGTTCTCAAGGGACCAGGATGTTCTCGGCTGATGTAATCTTGCCCTCAGGTGTCACGGATCCTCAGTTGTGACCAGAGGCACACAGAATTTTTCCCACATACCATAGCTGGCCTACTTGGCAAGGCACTAGGCCTTAGACAAGCCCCAATCACAGTTTAATTATGAAATTAATTTTCCCCAATAATTATACTGAATGATCCTTAACAAAGATTATATATCATGATCAAGTACGAGTCATCCCAGGGATGCAGGGATGATTCAACATACACAAATCAATAAATGTAATACACCATAATAACAGAGCCAAGGACAAAAACAATATGAGCATCTTGACAGAAGCAGAAAAAGTTTTTGACAAAGTCCAGCATCCATTCATGACAAGAACCCTACAGAAAATTGGAGTAGATGGTCTTTATCTCAATCTGACAAACACTATCTTGACACACAAATAGCCAACATCATACTATATGGACAAAAACTGAAAGCTTTCATTCTAAAATCAGGAACAAGGCAAGGATTCCATTGTAACTTCTGTTATTCAAGTAGTTTTGGAAACTTAAGCCAGAGCAACTAGACAAGAGAGAAATAAAAGGATTTATCCTTGTTGAATCTGTGTTTCAAGTTTTCAATTCTCTTGATTAGCTCATCAATTTTTCACCTATTTCCATGAAATTCACCATGGGCATGTTGAGTGTCAATGCTGTAAATATTTGGTTTAATTGTGATTTAAACTCATATATTTTCATCATCCTTTCTAAAAACTTTTCATTTCTGCTATCTGGAGTTTTTTTCTTCTTCCTTTGTAGACCTTTGTTCTGTCTTGGTGGAGACTGGAGTGTTTGGAGGTATTGAACTTGTTTCTCCATTCTCCTACCTGTAGGTGTTTTTATTTATTTACCATCTAGAGAAAAAAATCCACAGCTATAGTGTAAGCATTATAACAACTCAAGTCTTGACTCACAGTTAATGTGCACCAAATGCATTGCCTATGTCTTCCCTACTGGTAAAAAACAACACTCAACAGTAGTTTTATAGAATCAACCATCCAAAGTACAAGCATTAGGACTTGGTGTAATGCCAAAGGGGAGAAAGGAAAAGAAATATAAAACTAAAAAGAAAAAAATTCAAAAAAATGTTTTTGTAAGTCCTCTGCTCTTTGATTTGAGAGGAAGGAAACAGGAGAGGGGGAAATTGTTCTACTGACATTAAGGATGTGTTGTTATGTATTTAGAAATGGATAACAGAAAAGACTATGTACAAAATTTGTAGTGAAAGATAGGGATGGGGAATGGTTCAGTGCTTGATGTAAAAAGTAGAGAAAAAGTCTAAAGGAGTCCATTGAAAAGGTAGAAAGTGGAGAAAAATTAAATTGAGAATAAAAAAAAGCAGCAGAAAGAAGGAGATATGGGTAAAAGTAAGAGGAGGTATAAGTGAACATGTGAGAGCTTTCTTATCCCCTAAAAATTATACTGGGAGGACAAAAAAACAAAATAAAGCAAACAAAACAGACAGATAAGGGTAGGCAAAGCATGGATACACAAGAGATGCTCTTAAAACAGAATAGTGTAAAATAAAGGGATAAAGTTGTGGGGAATAATGTATAGAAGGAGAAAAATGAGAAATTTTAAAGTACAATGAAAACAACGAGAGAATAACAGTCAATTATATAATAGTTTTTAAAAGTTCAGTTGTTTGGGATTTGTAGCTCCTTTCCTCAGGTTCATATTAAGGAGCAGAACTCCAAGCAGTGTGGGTCTTTGTTCAAACTGGAAAATCAAGGGCCATCCACACCGTTGGTCTCACAGGTCACAGAACACTGGTGGACAGAGGTCTGCTAATGGTAAGAACAAGTTGCCACCGTGGTTTAGTAGGGTTCCCCCAGTCTGCGGCCAGCTGTCAACCTTGAATGGCCTGACATTCCTCATTCTGCTCTGGAGAGTTAGCAGTGAAATGACTACGGGATTGTTGTATCAATAGTTCCAGCCCCAGGTCCTTTCCTAACAAAATGACCCTGCCCACTTCTCCGTGTGACTGTGCTGGGGCTCTGATCCACCATCACCCACCAACCACTGACTCTGAGGGTTCTCTGGAGAAACATCAGTTCTGTTCTCACTGCAAGATTCTCCCAGTCCAGGTCAGGTTTCTGTTTCCCTATGAACAGAAAAGCTGATTTCACTGCCTTTCCACTGACAGCTACCTAGCCACGCTACAGCAGCACAAGGTCTCCAGTCCACTGCAATGAGCTGTTTCTTCTGTATCACTTAGTCCTATTTTATTCTCCTCTGTCAGTTCCCTCATAGTTCCCATGTACCTTCCACTCACTTTGGTTCCTCTCCAAGTTACTGTTTTCCAGACTCTAGGCACTTTGTCCTGGAGAAGCGAAGTTACTAGCACTCGCTCACTATTCCACCAATTTTTTTCTCCTTGAGGCCATATGTGTTATGTATCCTATGGACAAGTAAGAGGACCTGGTACTTGGGACCCAACTCTGAGCAGACCTGATTCTCAGCTACCATTGTTGCCACCCATTATGAAAATTAGTCTTTCCCAGGCTGCTGTATTTTTTCCCACTATTCTTTCCAGTCTCTCTTCTTATGCAGGCCACAATGTACCTTCCTTCTATATTTCCCAGGTGACAGGTCTCTGGTTTGGATCCATATGTACAGCCATTCTTCCTGGGCACACACCATGCCCTGCTGTGAGATCTGGACCAATTTCACTTCCAGCCATAGCCACAAGCTAATCCAGAACCAGCTGTTCCTTAGGACCACCTAGAATCTGTTAGTAAGTCAGAATCTCTCATCTACATTCATGCTTCCCTCCCTCAGAGCTCTAATCATATAAGAGGTACTCTTCCTGAGCGACTCCAAAGAGATATATCAGAGATACCAACTTGGTATTCATGAAAATTGACTTTTTCTTCCTAAGCAACCTTTGATATCTACCTATTAGAAAAAGTGGTCTTCATCAAGCCTTTTCTTTTCCCCACTGCTGGGTGTCAAACATGCTAGGCAATGCTCTACCACTACATCTTCAGCCTCAAGTCACTTTTAGATGACTGTACTTCCCCAAAAGCAGCAGAGGCTTTCTTGCTTTGTATTTATTTATTTAAGTGCCACAGTGAGTCTTTCTAGGATGAATATTTGCTTCAGAGTGACTCACTTTATCTACACAACCAGAAAGACTATATATTGAAAGGGCAGCTCTTCTGAGAGCCACCTCTTCAATGCTAACCAGGTGCCACATTTCAGCATGAATCTCACCACTCTATAAATGAATTCTACAAACCTAAACTCATGTATATTAAAGATCTAAACTGCAGTAGTCTGACTTCATTGTTCAGTGTAGTCACAACATAAATGTGTAGAAAATTTATCTTTGGATGTTCATTACTGCATTTTTTTTTTCTTTTTGAGACAAAGTCTCTCTACATAGTTCATTCTGGCCTTAAAAATCACTGTTGTCCAAGTTAACCTCAAACTCACAGCAATCCTCTTGCCTCAGCTTTCCAAGTGCTGGGATTACAGATATCACCATCATGGTCAGTTTAATTGCATTGCTGAAAATAGGAATAAAGTCCTGAGTACATTAAATTACTTTATAGCTCTATGATGGAATGCTATGTGAAAAAAATAAAGCTGTGAAAAGAAAGGTTTACAAGGACTGATCAAAATATAGTGTGGGTTTAAATTTTTAAATTTATTACAGTAAAAAATACATTCTCATTAAACCTCTAAAATACTTTCCCTGTCTTTGAATACATTTATATCATCATTCTTACTACTTTCTGAAGCAGTTCTGGAAGTCTTCCTTTGTGAATGTTTTTATGAAATGTGATTTTTTTAAAAAAATAGTGAAATCTGCTGCTGAATGCCATGCAATAGAAAAGCAGGCTTATAAAAACATTATGGTTTGTCTTCATCTACTTTATTTACCACATCTGGTGCTGTTAGACTTCTGGCTCTTCCCCAAAGTTAAAATGATGATGGAAGATAAATGTTTTAAATCAGTTTAAGACATCAAAGCTGCTATGACAGCACAGCTAAAGATGCTCACAAAAAATGACTTCCAGAACTGCTTCAGAAAGGGGTAAGAACAATAGGATTAAGTATGTTCAAAGTGAGAAAGAGTATTTTGAAAGAGATTAAGGGCAATGTGTCTTTCCATTGAATAAATTATTTTAAGACAAGGAATATTTCATTCAAAACCCATCAGAGAAATGGACAATTTGGGTCTGTGAAAAAGCATTTATGTTTTAAAGCATTGGTCAGTAATTGTATAAGAGTATACACTGCTACATATGAATTAACTGATCAGACCACAACTTTTCAATGTTTAGAACAAACTTCCCTGTAAAAGCAGCACCTCTGTGACATTTTTAGTATTCCTCTCCTTCTTCCTCACCCTCTCCTTCAACAGAATCCACACCAACCTCCTCAAAATCCTTCTTAAGGGCAGCCATGTCCTCCCGGGCCTCAGAAAACTCCCCTTCCTCCATCCCCTGATCCACGTACCAGTGAACAAAGGCATGGTTGGTGTACATCAGATCAAACTTGTGGTCCAGGCGAGCCCAGGTCTCAGCAATGGCTGTGGTGTTGCTCAGCATGCACACAGCCTGATGCACCTTGGCCAGGTCTCCACCAGGAACCATGGTGGGAGGCTGGTAATTAATGTCAATCTTGAAGCCAGTGGGGCACCAGTCCACAAACTGGATGGTACGCTTGGTCTTGATGGTGGTAATGGCAGCATTGACATCTTTGGGGACTATGTCACCATGGTACAACAGGCAGCAAGCCATGTATTTACCATGGCGAGGGTCACATTTCACCATCTGGTTGGCTGGCTCAAAGCAGGCATTGGTGATCTCTGCTACAGAAAGCTGTTCATGGTAGGCTTTCTCAGCAAAAATGAGCATATGTGGCCAGATACCTGGGCAGGGCACCAGATTGGTCTGGAATTCTGTCAGATCAATATTCAGGGCACCATCAAATCTGAGGGAAGCAGTGATAGAAGACACAATTTGACCCATCAGCCTATTCAGGTTAGTGTAGTTGGGGCGCTCAATATCGAAGTATCTACAAAAATGCCATAGATGGCCTCATTGTCTACCAGGAAGGCACAATCAGAGTGCCTCCAGGGTGGTGAGGGTGGTGAGAGTGGAGTTGTAGGACTCTACTACAGCTGTGGAGACCTGGAGGGCTGGGTAAATGGAGAACTCCAGCTTGGACTTCTTGCCATAGTCAACGGAGAGTTGCTCCATCAGCAGGGAGATAAAGCCAGAGCCAGTGACCCCGTCAAAGCTGTAGAAAACCAGGACGCCCTGCAGACCAGTGCACTGGTTAGCCAGTTTCCGAATTCGACCTAAGATGAGATCAGTGATCTCCTTTCCAATGGTGTAGTGCCCATAGGCATAGTTATTGGCAGCATCTTCCTTGCCTGTGATGAGCTGTTCAGGATGGAAGAGCTGGCGGTAGGTAGCAGTGCGCACTTCATCAATTACTGTGGGTTCCAGGTCTACAAACACAGCCCTGGGCACATGTTTGCCAGCACCAGTCTCGCTGAAAAAGGTGCTGAAGGAGTCATCTCCTCCCTCAATGGTCTTGTCACTTGGCATCTGGCCATCAGGCTGGATGCCATGTTCCAGGCAGTAGAGCTCCCAGCAGGCATCGCCAATCTGGACACCAGCCTGGACACACACACACAATATCACATTTTTAGTCTAGTCAGACAGATCCACCCATCTACTTCTTTCCTAGATCTCTTCATTCATCAGTTTTCCAATCTTGTTTTCCCAAGTCCCTCATCATCCAGGCAAAACAGAATTTCCTTTCAGACATATAGCTCAAAATCCCATCTCTCCTATAATTTCTCTTTACCTTGTTTCTGGGT